>JACDNR010000967.1:0-32254 GCA_013421045.1 Propylea japonica | reverse complement strand
TCCTCGATTTGAATGCAAACAAATCAAACTCAATTCACTAGTGCACTGGCGTATCATAAATTCGTTTTTTAAGACCTAATCTGGCTATAAAAATGTGCCATCGCAAAAAAGCTAAATTATCGTATATTATGCCTATACCAATCCGACTAAATCACCATTATGCAGTTATAAATTTCAATTTCCTCAAAAATAAACAGTAGGAAATGATTCTTGATATGAATGGTTTTCTACGTAGATACATTTTTATGAGAAATGCGTTAAATTTATAGCTGGTCTGTTGAAGGTCTCTCCTGGCTTACACACGATTTTTTTTAAAACTTTATATTTTAGTTTCGTTTCTATTCGTTACCATTCACGAAGAAATATTTCACTGGAAATTACAATAAAGCGGAACAGTTTCAGGTGATTTGAAATCTAATTATTCGAGCCCTGAATAAAATGTTACATTTTGCACCCTACACCAACACTTTCCCTTAGCTCAGGAATGTTGATGAAAACGCTTGATAACGTCGATTTATGGTGGTAAGAATTTTAATTACCAGCAAGTTCCCTACATTTTTTTCGATTATAAGAATTATCCCTTTTATCATTGAATCGGAAGATTTCGTCATATTTCATGTAATTATTCAACCTAGGTAGTGCTCATGAATGTTGATTTTCACAGCAAAAACAAAAAACTCATACTGAGTGACAAAGTAGCGCAAAGGGCACTAATTTAAAAGAATTAGTATTTTTGTTCCCTCGAGAAAGAGCCGCATAGAATTGTTCGAATGTTGAACAAAAAAGCAAATGTGAACATATCATAACACATTTCCACCGTCAATACAGGGTGTTCCTAAATTGAACGTACAAACGAAAAGGGGATATTTCTTAAGTGAGTTAAGAAAAAAAAGTCCCATAAACGTGGGGTCGCAAACGTTTGTTTTTCGAGATACAGGGTGTTAAAGTTTTAATCAAAACTTGTGTTGATTATACGAGTTTTATCGAATCTTTATGAATCATCGCTACAGATCGGGAAAATTTCCATAAAAACTGACACTGAATTCACTTCACCACAGCTTACAAAGTGGCCTTCCCAACATAATTTGGTTTTTCACGAGGATTTCGAGAGAATCGTTCGAAATTTTTTTCTCTCGAAATCGTTGGTAGATACGACAAAAACTACAAAGAGACCGATAGTTTAGTATAAGAACAAAGCTTCTTTTTAAATTTTTCAAATTAACAGTTGCTCACCAAAAAAAGTTCTGCAGAAGAACAGGTGGCAGTGTTCCAGAAAAAATATCACCCTGTAGACTCTTCTATCGAAATTGCCATGTCACGTGGTGAGAACTCTCAAATGTAATATCTATGCCAAATTTCAGTTGAATATTTTGTGAAGTGTATATACTATAAGAAAAAACCTGAAAAAAAATCAAACTCAACACTCTCTGTATCTCGAAAACTAAACTTTGCGACCCCATAAACATGGGGTCGCAAACGTTTAGTTCTCACCACGTGGACATGGCAATTTCGATAGAAGATCTACAGGGTGATATTTTTTCTCTTAAACTCACTTAAGGAATCTCTACTTCTCGTTTGTACGTTCAATTTAGGAACACCCTGTATAGAAGCTCAAAAGCGACTCAATATTTCTATTCCTCCAGTTGCACCATCATTATGGGTTTGAATTTTATACCCCTGCCAGGTTACCATTCTACCATTCCAGAGCCCCTGATTATTATTATTATTAAACTACTATCCCCCCCTAAATTTCCTCTGGCTTTACTCATATAACATTTTTTGGTACTCTTAGATATAGAAAAAACTTTACGATGGAGGATGGGACTTCGACGCCCGAATATTTGGGAAGATCCGAGATATCGAGGTGTTCAAAAATTCTCTCTGAAAGATAAAGCCCTCTTCATTCAATTTGAAATGAAACGTTTATTGATGTGCATCACAATATAATGAACATAAATTTGTAGTTTTCGTCACTTTTTCGGTGCATAAACATATGGGCCTACATACCGCGTTTTTCACTATAATTTGACCCCTCCTTTAACTTTGTTACAGAAGGAGATACAAATAAATGTTTTGTATAAGAGTTTCACGAAATCAACTGAGGTTTTTCGATATGAGTAGGGGAAAACGTCATTGATATCATCAATCGGTGGTGTCAGGAGGAGGGTTTTAACGTGAATCCAACCAAGACTTCCATTCACACGTCGTAGGAAGCTAACACTTGTAGCACCTAGAGTTTTCCGATGAGGTCAAATATCTGGGGGTCACCTTGGATAAGAAACTCAATTGGAAACTCTCACCTCAATAAAGTGATTGCCAAATATTCAGCGGCCTTTTGGATATGCCGTAAGTTATTTGGCAAAGCTTGGAGTCTGAAGCCTCGTATGATCCACTGGATCTATACGACGGTGATAAGACCTGTTATCACATATGCCTCTTTAGTTTGGTGGACTAAAACTTAAGAAAAGACAAGTCAGCTAGAGGCTGAATAAGCTTCAAAGACTGGCTTGTCTAGGCATTACTGGAGCTGCGTATACAACTGCTACAGCTGCAGTAGAGGTATTACTGGATCTCACCCCGCTGCACATTTATGTTAAAAAATAAGGTGTAATGAGTGCCCTAAGAATGGACCGACTAGTGCCTGGCAAGGGACACGGAAATATTTAAAAATCACTCGGTGGTGACCTCCCTTTGCTACCGAGGGATTCCATGCCAATCGAGTATGACCTTGACGCCAACTACGAAGTGATCATAGGTGATCGCCAAGAAAGTGTGGAAGGTTTGTCTCGACTTACTAAAAAACATCTCATCTGGTACACAGATGGGTCCCTGAGGTAACGAGGAGCAGGCATAGGCCTATACGGTCCCAAATACAAGAAATCGGTGCCTCTGGGAATGCAATAACAACGCTCCAATTGAAATTCTGGCCATAGAAAGATGCGCCCAAGTCTGTCTGTCCAGACAGTACAAGGAGCCAGAATTTGCAGTGCTCTGATAGTCAGATGGCATGAGGCAGCTTATGCCGTTGATTGTAGATCAAGGACCATTTGGAGCTGCAAACAGTACCTCAAAACACTGGCAGAGTACAACAAGATATTTTAGCTTGGGTACCTGCCCAGCAGAACATTGAGGGAAATGAGAGAGCTGATGCCCTTTTCAAAAGAGAGCAAACACACCCTTCACCGGACCCGTGCCCTCCTGTTGGGTATCACTACACTGATTAGGGCAGAGGTAGGCGTTTGGAAAAAAAGGGAGAAACACTCCTACTGGATAAACACATCCAGTCAAGACAAGCAAAGAGACTAATCGAACCTTCCAAAGAGAAGGCTCAACAAGCTCTATCGTTGTCAAAAAACGAGTTAAGGCTGCTAATCGGCCATCTCACAGAGCATTGTCCCGTGAGATATCACCAAAACAAGATCGGTAAAGAAAACTCCGACATTTGTAGGTTATGTGAATCGGCCACTGAAACCACCGAGCACATACTATGCCAGCTTTGCTAAGGAGGTTAGATTCCTGGGAAAAACGTAGTTTTAGCATGGTAACGCACAAAAGACCTTATTGGTCGCAGTGCAGAAGGGTAATCAAAGTGCCGATCGACCACTATCTAATCTATCTAATCTAATCTAACATATTGATGGCTACTTCATTTTTTCAAATGGAACACCCTGTATATTTTTCCATATTTGGTCAGCTCTTTGTTTCCTGATTTCGAATATGTAACATATGTTGGTCTATCTTTCTTATTCTGAGCACCACAGAGTTTGAAATTTCAATAACCATCTGAAGGAGAGCGTCCACCTATCGGCAGCGAACGAAGCGGACGGAGCGGACGAAGCGGATTTTAGAATTCTTTGTATAGAAACTAATGGAAGCGCGTCCACCTACCCGCGCCGAACGAATCGGATTCTATACAAAGGATTCTAAAATCCGCTTCGTCCGCTTCGTTCGCTGCCGATAGGTGGACGCTCTCCCATAGCGTTCTGGAAGCTCGTGAATATTTGAGTGGGCAATTTGATCTTTGGATTGATAATGGCGCACTTATTTTATGGCCACCAAATAGTCCCGATTTAACACTGTTCGACACATTTTTATAACCGGTTCTGAAGGAAAAATTTTTTTTTAGCAATAATGACAATCAATGATAGCGGAAAATAATATTAATGATATAAAATCAACCAATATTAAACCCATAATTCGGAACTAATCCCGTCAACGCACAAAGAATAATGATAATATTGTAATGATTAGAAACAAATTTTGAGGCTTTAATTTCTGACTTGAATCAGAGCCATAATAATGCTATCGAAAATAGTCTAATCAACTTGAGACAACCATATGAACTATGTGTATTGAATGAAGGTGGTCATGTTGAGCAATTTTTTTAGTTGATGTTATTCTTACCATACTACCAAAGTTTATCATTTTTCATTGGTAAAGTTATTGTTGAGTATTCATTTGAAATAATACTTTTAAGTAGATTGTTCGGATATAAAGAATTTCGTAGGTATTTCACATATTTTTTTTTTTTCCGGGTCATCATTTCAAAACATTGAAACTCTGAAAATTGAAGAGGCACATCCACATACGCATTTATATTCGAGATCAGGGGGAAAGAGCTTATCAAAAAGGAAGAATATACAGGACAGGATGTCCCATTTGAAAAAATATAGTTGTATTCAATGTTGTTCACCCTGTATATCTGCCCATTGACGTTTTTATAACTTCAAAAATAAGCATTTTCAGTAAACGCACTCTGCCACTTGTAAAATGATTACAGACCTTGGCCGGTGGTTCTTAAAATATAAAACTCTGTGTTTCTCAGAATAAAAGAGATAGAACGACAAATGTTACATACTCGAAATCAGAGGAAAAAGAGCTAGCCAAACATGAAGAAATATACAGGGTGTTCCACTTGAAAAAATGAAGTTGCCAGCAATATGTGGCCACCCTGTATATATTTTCAGTTTGTGGAGTCATATCAAAAAACCTCAGTTGATTTCGTGAAATTTTACACGAAACATTTTTTTGTATCTCCTTTAGTAACAAAGTTGAAGGGAAGTCAATTATAGTGAAAAACCCGGTACATACTTTTTTTCCTATGTGATTTTCCACAGCATTATGAAAGACCCAATAACCGTGATGAATAAAGTTGTGAGTTAAATGCAGTCCTATCTATCTTGTTAGGTTCGACCAAACCAATCACAAAATGTTATTTGTGTTCACGTTTATGCAATTCCTCATCGTTTGAATGCAAGGGTGGTTTAGGTGTTCCAATTAATTTCAACATCGATGAATAACATTACAGAAATGCATCCAGTTCCATATATTCCAACTTTTCACCAGATAGTGGTTTTTTTAAACTACTGGCCATTCCTATCAGCTCTCACATAATTATACAACAATAACATACGCTTTGGTTTGAACAATGATACAAGAAACGATACATGACATTATGTCTGTTGCTGGACTATCGTCGGGCTAAACAAACGTTGAGAGCAGTCATTCACCATTCCTCGTTGCCAAGGATAACAAAAGAATGTTTATTTCCAGGCAGTGGACTAACAAAATGGTAAAGTATCCCTGCAATAGGTATACAACAATGAACCAACAAGCAGCAAGGCAGAATATAAGCTCAGAAAACTATCCAAGATACCAAATATAAAATGTAAATATCTAAAAAATATAATATAATGAATCTTCAGGAACTAAGAAAACCTTCAGAATTGGTAATTCATAAAAGGAATGATTTAAGGCAAAAAGGTTTTTATGACTAGAAGCAAGCCGTAGGCATGTGGCGTAAATATACTTGTTGTTTTATTGTTGCTATGATGATGATCAACTGCATTATAATCATACTTACTTCCTCGAAGAAAAGCGGACGGAAGTACCCACACCCTGGACGGTTTCCCGAAAATATTACAGGAGCGAATCAAATTAAAATAATATAAACGATACTTTTCGCTGTTTTTCTTTTGTTGTTGGTAGGTTTGTCAGGAGTAAAGGAAGCACTAGAGGTAGCTTCATCGATCCTCTCGGTGTTCACTGTGACCTAAGAGTGGAAAGTAAACCTAGAGTTGCCTTAACACATTTCTTATGCAGCCAAGGAGAATCTGTTTATACGCGCGAACAAAGTTCCGACGTTGCGAAATGGTGCCGTATGTTTATTCCGTATTGGGATAATTGATTTACCGCTCCCCTACTCTGATACTAACGGCTTGCGTCTGTTACAGATAATTCTGTCAGTTTGGCAACATTGTCTGTTACTGTTTAGTTTCTTGATGCGATGTTATTACATTTTCATTTCGATTCGAAACTGAATTATTTCAATGATTTGGTAGCAGTTTATTGTTGTTTGAGGTCATTTCGTTAATTAATGGACGGCCTTCTAAACCTCCGGCCCGGCTGTAGCCAAGAGCGGCAACGCTGGAGAGAGGTAAACCCTCCCGACATATTACAAGAAAGCCTTCGAAAGTAGTCTCTATGGACAGTTTGTGTTAAGCTATGGTTTCCTAGAAAAGGTGCCGTTTATCTAGCGGCCGTCATTTTGCGGTGGTTAATAACGACCGTCTTTGCGGTGACCAACCTGTGGTTTCCTAGGAGTAGTCCGACCGTTTCAATCGTCACTCAGTGGTCAATACTCACTCGAGAGTAGTAGATTGTGCACTGTTAAAAATGGACGGTTTGGACATAGCATTATTTTTGGATGATTGAAGAGTCATCAGAAGACGAAAACAATAGTTTGGAGGAGATATCATGATTTTTGAAGTTTACTCCAATTTCTTTTCACAAATTGTGCTTCATCTGGGCTTGTCTATACTCTCTGCAGTTTATATTATATAAGCTTCATGATTCTTGACAAAATCAATCAATTGTTCATCATTTCCACTCGTCCAATTCACGTTTCCACTGATTGTATGCACACCGCTACACGCGAAAATCGTTGATCTACTGTTCACCACCGCTATGACGGCCGTCATGCAACTGACGGCACCGCTATTTGACGTTACGGGTGACACTCAACGTACTCTAGGAAACCTACCCCGATGTTATTCATAGAGAACGTATGGTAGACATCACCCAACGTTATATTACGGCCGCTAGATAACGCCACCGCTTTTCTAGGAAACCGTAGCTTTACAGGCGCAAGCGTGAGCGCTAGTTAATATCTAGTGGTAAATTATTGAGGTTTTAGTGTTGATTGTGGTCTTAAATGTAAAAAATAAGTTAATAACAGTTAACCATTGTAATTGTTCGTGTGCTGTGAGCAGTGAAAGTGTTTGTGATATTGGTGTTAGTGAATTTTCCTTGGGATAACTACTTTCGTCTTTTTTGTAAGTGTCTCTAACCTATAAATCAAACTCATCTGCTTCGATAAATGGTACGAACGTTTTGTATTTCATTTCATCGTGTAGTAAGTAATATCCATAGATTAAAGAGTATAACATATAATCTTTGGTAATATCCGTCTAAAAAATTAGGATATTTCAATTGTTTCAGTTTGCCGAAATATGAACAGCGTAAGCTATTATAGATAAGGGCCATACCGCGAAATTTTATTCCAACAAAAGTTTTGTTTGTGAAAAACATTTCGATTGCAACGATATCATTAAGTTCGATAAACATTCACAAGTAGATGGAACAATTAAATTATACTTTCTTTGAGATAGAAACTTTGAAAGAACTGACCCATTTAATTCTATTATCGTTCATCCCTATGTGCTCTATTTCAAAATATATTTTGAACGCTACCGTTACTTTTTTTGAAGAGTTTCGGAAAATAGTAATTTATATTATAAGGATTAAAAGTGCCTAGGCACTTTTAGTCCGTATAATACTATTATATTATACTATTTTTGTCTGCAAACGCAAGCCAAAAATGAAATAAATTTGGCGATAGCAAGTCGGTAGTCAAGGATATCTGGTATTGTTGGTGAATATTGATTGTCAACTAGACGTCAAATGCAATTACTTTAATCCTAGGATTAAAAGTAACGTTTTTAATCCTAGGATTAAAAGTGTTGCTAACCAACGACCAAATTTTTGTACGGTAGGAGAATTTATGACTTTTGCACTTGAAATAGTACAAAAATGTCATAATTTTTCGATGGTTGGAGAAAAAATCAATTTTATGTTAACTGATTATTCATAGCATTGAATTGGACTTTTATCACCTATTCAAAATTCGCAGAAAATTGTAGGAATTTGTGGTTTGAATTCGAAGTTCAATTCTAAATTCGCTTAGTTCCATTTTTCCAATCTTTCTCAATAATTACGTGAAGATACGAAGAATGACAATCACATAGAAGTGGTAGGAATAATATTATTGGAGTTTAATCTATTTTGAAAGTAATATGAGTCAAGTTTTTCTGGCGAGAACACCTTCCCGTGTATATTGCTGGACAATAAATGGATTTCAACCATCAACCAATTCGCTTTAGTTTCAATTTTTTCCATTTATATACAATGTATTGACTGAGCAGGGCATACTTCCACCCTTTCTTTTAAAAATTCGTCGGAAAACATACTAAACAACATCTGGAAATAAAATTAACGTTCGAAATATCGTATCTCTCGTGCGAGAGGTATCTATACCTCCCAAAGATCGTTTTTTGCGGCGTTGCCGCTTGAGGCGCCCGGTCATGTCTTTAGAAGGCCGTGATTATAGCTAGGGCAAAATTATGAAAAAGTTGTACTATAGTCAGGAATTGGAGAAATGCAAATTCAACTAAATCTTTAATTCACCCCAGTAGGGCAGTGAAATGCTTTCCATCTCACTCTAGAGCTTGGTTGATTACAATGAAGTACTATTCACGCTTAGGCGCATATCTATACCTATTTCTTACTCTTATTTATTAGGTGAAAATACATATTCCGGCTACTAGGTCAGAAATTATAAATATCAGAAAAATTTTAATGGTTTCTACCATTTGGAACTCACTAAATTAGGTAACTAGGTGAAGTCCACATAACATTGAAATTGGCAACAATGTTACAAGGCTCATTAGGGTTTGCATCCGCATTTAATCAGGTGTTTGGCAAGAATCTACTGATCTACTGATCTATATTTCAGATTAAATTTTCGGAGAAATCTATGACTTCATTGTTATTTTCCTAAAAAGCCAGTCAATGAGTAAATCAATGTGCGAAAACAACAAGTATTGTAGATTTTTCAACTTAACCGAATAATTCTTATTGGAAAACATTATTTTGGGAATTCGTTATACACACATATTTTCTGCAAGAGTCCATGCAACAAAGCAAATACTAGTGGAAGTTTATTCAACAGTAAAAACACAAGAGCTTTTTTTTATCGGATAAATTTCTCTTTGCAACGAAACAGTTTTGCCAATCATTAATTTTACGAGAAAAACTGACATGATAAAATCGCGACACCGAAGGTGGAGCGATTTTATCTGATGTCAGTTTTTCGAGCAAATTTTGTGATTGGCAAAACTTTGAGTTGAAGAGAAATTTATCTGATAAAAGAAAAGCTCGAGTGTTTTTTGGCAGGATAAATTAACGACAGAATATATGGATGAACAACAACAATAATTATCTTTATTAATACAATAAAATTCTACAGAAGATATCTTCCTTTTCGCTGGAATAGCTTGTAATTCTTTCCGTTTACTATTTCCTATTTCTGGAATCACGGGCTTCTTGAAAGTTAGGTCGACAAAAGGATTAAATTTAATATTGTATTCACAGAAATATTTTTCTTGTACCACCTTCGCACTCGAATTCCAAATTGACTTATCCGCATATTCTTTATAATCATCTCCATTTTCCTTTTTAAAATTATAGGCCCTATCCTTCAATATATTTGCTACTTCATGTAATGGAATTTTTTCGGACAATTCATACTTTCG
This sequence comes from Propylea japonica, assembly GCA_013421045.1. Lineage (NCBI taxonomy): Eukaryota > Metazoa > Arthropoda > Insecta > Coleoptera > Coccinellidae > Propylea > Propylea japonica. The sequence continues at coordinate 22,382 of JACDNR010000967.1, read as the reverse complement.
AACTTGACAAAACTCCATAAATTGTCTCCAGATTGACGCTTTTGTGTTTTTTGTAGATTGCGGTATAGACTTCTCGATATTTGTCGTAATTTGCTCAGTCGAAACTTCACCAAAACGATTCTTCTTCTGGGTTCTTATATCAACAAAGTTAAATAATTACCACACCGATTCAAAATGAAAGCATTATATGTTCAAAATTCAAAAATCTGACAGACTAATTGACATATTGAGGAAGAGAAGTTTTTATCCGATAAAAAAGGATACACCTTTTTTATCGATGTCAAAGTGACAATAACATTTCCAGGTCTATGATATTTAATATCGAAGTTAATTTATCTCACTGAAAATATTCATTTCATGTCATTGGGGGTTTAACTACTCTTGGAAAGAATTTCGAATTATCAGAATACATGTTTTCATTAAAGGTATTTATTGTACAAGAGATAACTCAACCGCATTAAAATCGTTAAAATTGTTTTCATTTAAAGTATCATGATTCCAGGTGCAGTTTTGTAAAAACAAGCTAATATTTTACAGGCCCACTTTTCAACATCTCCTGCTTTAGGAATGATACAATTCTTCATTGCCTTATCAACCAGGGCTCCATCTGGTACCTGTATGGACATTTTTATTCTCATCACTGTTTCTTGTAAATCACCATTGTCGTTGATGAAATCAGCTTTTTTGAGGAAACAGAAAATATGTTTTCCTGACAGCAGCATCAGTATCGTCGAATGTTCCAGATTCATGCTGTCTATTGTTCCTTGATCCAATTTGCTGATCCTGTTACATTCTTCGTGATAAGATTGTATCATAGCCTTGATTTCGTCAGGGATTACAACCTGTGGACAATCATTCAGAAAAATGAGCGAATGAACAGTTTATTTTTTGGGTAAAGCAAGTTTTTATATGAATACTAGCGGACCCAGCAGACATTAGAGAGTTGAAGTGCTGTCATGGAGTTGTTTATAGAGAACAATCTGAATCGCTAATATCAGAAACTTTCTCTGTCAGATTACAACAAAAAGAAATAAAAGGTTAGCTTTAGTCTCTAATGGTCTGCCGAACGTACGTATGGCAGCACTTCAACTCTATTTTTACTTCAAGACGTAAACGTTATATTTCTCACGTCTACGTCCACGTTCGGGCTTACGTGCTGCGCGCTCTTCAACTCTCTACTGTCAGAACTTCAACTCTATTTTTTCTACAAGACGTAAACGTTGACCGTTTTTCTCACGTTAACGTCCACGTTCGGACTTACGTGCTGCGAGCACTTCAACCCCTGCATAATATCCCAATCGATAAGAATATTGAATAAGTATTGAAAGAAAAAAATATAACATCTACAGTGCCATCTGCCGAGCTGATTTGTCAATCTACACCATCCAGGACGCAAAACAAACGTATACAAAAATGCATTCAAATAAGTCCAACCGTTTAAGAGGAGTTCCGTGACCCAAACACGTACATCAAGAAGAACTCCCATAAAGAAGTTTCGCTTGAGAGCCTTCGTATGGGATCTACAGGTTGATATTGGTCTTATGGATGAAATTTCATAGTTCAATAACTTTTGTACTAATCAACAGAATATATAAAATTCCTAAGTTTTGTAACCCTTTACTATTGCCATCTTTCAATATTTCTTAAATTGAAACCGATTTGACTTTTTCTATTCTCGTTGTTATTGAATTACCCTGTAGATGATTATAATGGTTTTTTTTTATTTTCGTAACCATCAAGGATCAATTCAAGAGAAAAATTCAGAACCTCTGATTTACTACTTTCAAAAGAATAACTCCTGAAGATGCCGGATACTCGGACCGGCGAAACGTCTCAACGACGGCCTGAACAACTTTTAAGTTCATTCTGTATAGGAATACTTGCATATCGGGTGTCCCAAGGTCCCAAGGCCTATTCGATTATTATGTATTTTGTGGATCGATATTTGGCCATGTAATAGTATATTATATTATAGAGATTAAAAGTGTATTTTTTTTTTACGAGCAATATTTGCAGTTGCGAGGCGCAGCCGAGCGAATGCAGAATTGCGAGTTAAAATAGGCACTTTTAGTCCGAATAATATATACTATTTTTTCTCCAACCAAGTCAAAATTACAATAAAATTGGTTTTAGTCAATAATCGTTAATAATTTGGTTATAAATTTGAACACATACTAATGACAGTGATTGTAAAGTAGACGTCAAATGCAATTACTTTTAATCCTAGGATTAAAAGTGTTGCTAAGTAACGAGTGAATTTTTGTACGGTAATGAAATTTATGACTTTTGCACCTGAAAATAGTACAAAAATGTCAACATTTTTTGATGGTTGGAGAAAAAATACATTTTTGAAATAATTTCACATCATCAGCAAAATCATAATACATATTTCCATTAAAGGATATCCGATTCAAGTGAAATTTATTTTGTGAATGAATATTGATATACTGAATACTCACTCAAAATTTCAAGAAGATCTCATATAATCAGAACCATAGAATATTCAATTGGAATATTGAAGAGAAGAAATTTTTTTTAGTTTCATAAGAAGATATCCGATCCGAGTGAAATTTATTTTCTTTAGAGAGAATGATATACTGAATGTCTATGCAAAACTTCAAGAGGATGGCATCATCAAAACCATAGAAAATTTAATTGAAAGATTGAAGGGAAGAATTTTTTACTTTCCATAACGAAGCATCCGATTCTAGTGAGAATCATTTTGTAAATGAAGATTGATGTATTGAATGTTTATGCAAAATTTCAAGAAGATCTCATAATCAGAACCATAAAAATTTCAATTGAAATATCGAAGAGAAGAATTTTATATTTCTATAACAAGTTATCCGATTCTAGTGGAATTCATTTTGTTTATGGAGATTGATATACTGAATGTTCATGCAAAATTTCATGAGGATGGCATCATCACAACCAAAAAAAAAATTAATGAAACATTGAAGAGAAGAATCTTTATATTTCCATAACAAAGAGATCCGATTCTAGTGAAATTTATTTCGTAGATAAAGATATACCGAATTTTATGCAGAATTTCAAGAGTACCTACGCCATCAAAAGAACCATAGCATTTGATTATTATTAAATAATTTTGAATATTCAGCTTATGAATAATTCTCAAAATATTATTTCGATCGTGCTGAGATTGGCATATATACAGGGTGACTGGTGACGTAAGGGACAACGGCTAACTGGAGATAGAGGACCTCAAACTGAATGAGGATTGGGGGTTTAAATGTCCCATAAGGCTATTAGTTTCAGAGATACAGGGTGTTTTTTGCAAAAGTGCTAAAACTATAAACTCCCATATCTTCGTCAATATGGCAAATTTTTCACTGATATTTGGCAAGCTTGTTCTATACATATTCTCCATCAGATCGACAAGAAAAAATTCCCAAAAATTGCAGGTCCGTATTCAAAAATTTCAATTTCCGTATCAGGTGAGAAATATCACTCGGTATATGAAATAAAAAAAATTAAATTGGGAATTGGAATCTGCAAAAAACACTGAGTAAAAATCTGTTTTTAGTTTTAATGGCACAAATTTTTTAAAGTTTTTATGATATGTTGAAAGTCGAATATTACAATTTTTTCATATTGAATTCAAGAAACACACTATTCCTGAAAGAAAAAAACACTGAATTTGACATGCTTAAATAATCCTGACGCATTTTGAATATTCTTCCACATCTTGAAATACTTTTTCATTAAATTTTCTATCAATATTCTAAGAAAAACTCAAAAAACAATACAAACACAAAAAGATTAACAGTAGCACATATGGTTCATAAAAAAATCAAATAAACAAATGCCTGATATGCGAGAGCCATTACCCTCAAACACTTATTGGCTCGTTTGAACAATTGAAGTACGTTTCATATCCACAAGATGAAAAATTATTCTTGATAGAACAGTAACACTAGATTTCAGATCGAGAAAAGTTTGACTTTCTTCTCAGAACGCCTGAACTATAATCCATCTGATACTCATTTTTTCAACCAAATTTATTCTTCAATTGAATAATGCAATTATTCATGAAAAAACAACTAAGCAAATGCTCGAAATCAGAGCAATTTGCTTCAAGGCATTTATTGGCTCTCTTGAAATCTAATGATTTTTTTCACTTTTGAGATGAGGATTATTCTGAGACCAAATATTATATCCGTTTTTTAGCGCAATCCAAAAACAAGTATCATCTACATATTCTTCATTTCTGAATACTGAAGGCATTTTTCAGTAGATAAACAAACGACACAATTCCCAATAATTCACAATCAATGAATGTATGAATATAAACGTCATTTTTTGAAATAAGCCTACTCTGTGTAGTAGGATGTATTTTATTTATAATGAATAATAAACCTGCTAGGTATTCTAAAAATCACTTGTTTCCCTAATATTCTGTTTGCATTAAAGAAATTATATGCTTCTCAAAAGAAGATGAAGTTGCTACACCTAAGTACGTATCAGAGGAAAATAAGTCCTCAAAATTCATACATTATTTCATTGAAGAATAAATTTTGTTGAAAACATAAGTACCAGATGGATTATTGTTCAGGGGTTCTGAGAAGAAAGTCAAACTTTTCTCGAGCTGAAATCCAGTGTTTCTGTTCTATCAAGAGTATAATTTTTCATCTTGTGGATATGAAAAGTACTTCAATTGTTCAAAAGAGTCATTAAGTGTGTGAGGGGAATGGCTCTCGCATATCGAGCATTTGTTCATTTGATTTTTGTATGAATCATATGTGCTACTGTTCCTCTCTTTGAATATCTATTGTTTTTTTAATTTTTCCTATAATATTGATAAAAATTAATAAAACAGGAGTTCAAGATGTGAAGGAATATTCAAATGCGTCAGGATTATTTAAGCATTTCAAATTCAGTGTATTTTCTATCAGGAATAGTATGTTTCTTGAATTCAATATAAATAAATTGTAATATTCGACTTTCAACATATCATAAAAACTATAAAAAATTTGTGCCATTCAAACTAAAAACAGATTTTTACTCAGTGTTTCTTGAAGATTCCAATTTTCCAATTCAAATTTTTTTATCTCATATACCGAGTGATATTTTTAACCTGACACGGAAATTGAAATTTTTGAATACGGACCTGCAATTTTTGGAAATTTTTCTTCTCGATCTGATGGAGAATATGTATAGTAACAAGCTTTTCAAATATCAGCGAAAAATTTGCCATATTGACGAAGATATGGGAGTTTATAGTTTTATCACTTTTGCAAAAAACACCCTGTATCTCTGAAACTAATAGCCTTATAGGACATTTAAACCCCCAATCCTCATTCAGTTTGAGGTCCTCTATCTCCAGTTAGCCGTTGTCCCTTACGTCACCAGTCACCCTGTATATCTATTTCTTACTCTTATTTATTAAGTGAAAATACATATTCCGGCTACTAGGTCAGAAATTATAAATATCAGAAAAATTTTAATGGTTTCCACCATTTGGAACTCACTAAATTAGGTAACTAGGTGAAGTCCACATAACATTGAAATGGGCAACAATGTTACAAGGCTCATTAGGGTTTGCACCCGCATTTAATCAGGTGTTTGGCAAGAATCTACTGATCTACTGATCTACATTTCAGATTGAATTTTCGGAGAAATCTGTGACTTCTTTAGGCACTGATATTCATTGTTATTTTCCTTAAAAGCCAGTAAATGAGTAAATCAATGTGTGAAAACAAGTATTGTAGATTTTTCAACTTAACCGAATTAATTCTTATTGGAAAACATTATTTTGGGAATTCGTTATAACACACATATTTTCTGCAAGAGTCCATGCAACAAAGCAAATACTAGTGGAAGTTTATTCTCACTGAAAATATTCATTTCATGTCATTGGGGGTTTAACTACTATTGGAAAGAATTTCAAATAATCAGAATGCATGTTTTCATTAAAGGTATTTATTGTACAAGATATAACTCAACCGCATTATAATCGTTAAAATTGTTTTCATTTAAAGTATCATGATTCCAGGTGCAGTTTTGTAAAAACAAGCTAATATTTTACAGGCCCACTTTTCAACATCTCCTGCTTTAGGAATGATACAATTCTTCATTGCCTTATCAACCAGGGCTCCATCTGGTACCTGAATAGACATCTTTATTCTCATAACTGTTTCTTGTAAATCACCATTGTCGTTGATGAAATCAGCTTTTTTGAGGAAACAGAAAATATGTTTCCTGACAGCAGCATCAGTATCGTCGAATGTTCCAGATTTCATGCTGTCTATTGTTCCTTGATCCAATTTGCATCTTGTTACATTCTTCGTGATAAGATTGTATCATAGCCTTGATTTCGTCAGGGATTACAACCTGTGGACAATCATTCAGAAAAATGAGCGAATAAACAATTGATTTTTTGGGGTAAAGCAAGTTTTTATATGAATACTAGCGGACCCAGCAGACATTAGAGAGTTGAAGTGCTGTCATGGAGTTGTTTATAGAGAACAATCTGAATCGCTTATATCAGAAACTTTCTCTGTCAGATTACAACAAAAAGATATAAAAGGTTAGCTTTAGTCTCTAATGGTCTGCCGTACGTACGTATGGCAGCACTTCAACTCTATTTTTACTCCAAGACGTAAACGTTATATTTCTCACATCTACGTCCACGTTCGGGCTTACGTGCTGCGCGCTCTTCAACTCTCTACTGGCAGCACTTCAACTCTATTTTAGCTACAAGACGTAAACGTTATATTTGACCGATTTTCTCACGTTAACGTCCACGTTCGGGCTTACGTGCTGCTAGCACTTCAACTCCTGTATAATATCCCAAGCGATAAGAATAGTGAACAAGTATTAAAAGAAAAATTATAACATCTACAGTGCCATCTGCCGAGCTGATTTATCAATCTACACCATTCAGGAAGTCAAACAAACGTATACAAAAATACATTCAAATCAGTCCAACCGTTTGTATTATTGAGAGGAGTTCCGTGACGCAAACACGTACATCAAGAAGGACTCCCATAAAGAGGTTTGAATCGCTTGAGAGCCTTCGTTTGGGATATATTGGTTGATATTCATCTTATGGATGAAATTTCATAGTTCAATAACTTTTGTACTAATCAACAGAATATTTAAAATTTCTAAGTTTTGTAACCCTTTACTATTGCCATCTTTCAATATTTCTTAAATTGAAACCGACTTGACTTTTTCTATTCTCGTTTTTATTGGATTACCCTGTAGATGATTATAATGGTTTTTTTATTTTCGTAACCACAAAGGATCAATTCAAGAGAAAAATTCAGAACCTCTGATTTACTACTTTCAAAAGAATAACTCCTGAAGATGCCGGATACTCGAACCGGCGAAACGTCTCAACGACGGCCTGAACAACTTTTGAGTTCATTCTGTATAGGAATACTTGCATATCGGGTGTCCCAAGGTCCCAAGGCCTATTAGATTATTATGTATTTTGTGGATCGATATTTGGCCATGTAATAGTATATTATATTATAGGGATTAAAAGTGCATATTTTTTTTACGAGCAATATTAGCAGTTGCGAGGCGCAGCCGAGCGAATGCAAAATTGCGAGTTAAAATAGTCCAAATAATATATACTATTTTTTCTCCAACCAAGTCAAAATTACAATAAAATTGGTTTCAGTCAAAAATCGTTAATAATTTGGTTATAAATTTGAACACATACTAATGACAGTGATTGTCAAGTAGACGTCAAATGCAATTACTTTTAATCCAAGGATTAAGCGTTTTTAATCCTAGGATTAAAAGTGTTGCTAAGTAACGAGTGAATTTTTGTACGGTAAGGAAATTTATGACTTTTGCACCTGAAAATAGTACAAAAATGTCAACATTTTTTGATGGTTGGAGAAAAAATACATTTTTGAAATAATTTCACATCATCAGCAAAATCTTAATATTTCCATTAAAGGATATCCGATTCCAGTGAAATTTATTTTGTGAATGAATATTGATATATTGAATACTCACGCAAAATTTCAAGAAGATCTCATAATCAGAACCATAGAATATTCAATTGGAATATTGAAGAGAAGAATTTTTTTTATTTTCATAAGAAGATATCCGATCCGAGTGAAATTTATTTTCTTTAGGGAGAATGATATACTGAATGTCTATGCAAAACTTCAAGAGAATGGCATCATCAAAACCATAGAAAATTTAATTGAAATTTTTGAATTTCCATAACGAAGCATCCGATTCTAGTGAGAATCATTTTGTAAATGAAGATTGATGTATTGAATGTTTATGCAAAATTTCAAGAAGATCTCATAATCAGAACCATAGAAATTTCAATTGAAATATCGAAGAGAAGAATTTTATATTTCTATAACAAGTTATCCGATTCAAGTGGAATTCATTTTGTTTATGGAGATTGATATACTGAATGTTCATGCAAAATTTCATGAGGATGGCATCATCACAACAAAAAAAAAATTAATTGAAACATTGAAGAGAAGAATCTTTATATTTCCATAACAAGAGATCCGATTCTAGTGAAATTTATTTCTTAGATGAAGATATATACTGAATGTTATGCAGAATTTCAACAGTATTCCATCATAAGAACCATAGCATTTGATTCCCATTAAATAATTTTGAATATTTCAGCTTATGAATAATTCTCAAAATAGTATTTCGATCGTACTGAGATTTGGCATATATATATATATATTCAGTATCAATCTCAAGTCCTATACAAAATTTTGAGGTAATAGCTTCATTGCTTCACCAATGAACGACCGCTAAAAGCTCCTGCCCTGGCCTTTCCTAATTCTTTTTATGTGTACACAGTGTCTTTACTCACCCCAGATATGACGGAAATCAGACAGAAAAGAATAATGCAATGTTGCTTCATTTTGATAGATAAACTTAAACGTTTTGATGCTCAACCAATTATGATGTATTATTGAAATATAATCGTTTTTTATACTGAAGGAAACTGGACCTAATTAAAAAGAAACATAACTCAATGCCAATTTCATTAAAATGTATATATAAAATTTGCGTAAAATGAACTCTCTTATGAATTAATTATTCATAAAAAATCATTTCTCATTAAATTAAATGAAAGAAGATAGTACATCTCCTAGAATTGTAATGTACTTGACCGATTGAATACCTAATGAATGGAAATCTTTTTGAAAATGGGATGAAGCTCTGGCGTTAAGTCAGGTAACCAATATCTCTCAAGATCTTCAAAATAGATGATCGTTTTCTTTTTTGAATAAACGCATAAGTAGCTCGTACTTCATTCTATTGATCAACTTATTACAAAAAATCAATGCCGAAATCGTAGATACCTCAAATAAAATTATATTTATACAAGACGAATGATATTTTCTTATCTTCATCAGAAAAAAGAGCACTCTGTGGATTTGATATTCGAATTGGCATGGTTTCATGGTGTGAACTATCAACGATAATAATATGTAGGTATGTCAAATTTCAGTTGAATATCTTGTGAAGTAGGTACTATAAGAGAAAAACTCGAGAGAAATGCTTACTTTTACACACGTCATATTGATAACACCTTGTGGATTTGCTACTTAAATTGGCATGGTTCCATGGTGTGAACTATCAATGATAATACTATGTACCTAGGTACGTCAAAGGGTATAGCCGGGTTTCAATGGTAAATCTGCCCCCGCCGCCTTTTCGATTTATATTGAGGGGATCGATTAGGCATTGGAAGAAAATAATTCAGCCAACTTCTCAGCTTTTTATCTCTAGCCATTTTTGAGATTTCCGTAAAAAACACTTTTTTCGTTTTTATTTTTTCCCCTTGTGAAATCCTAAACTTTCGAATGGTGATTTTTTTCTCTTGATTTTTGCTACTAAAGAAATAGACGTATAATTTTTTTATGAATTTCAGCTGAAAAATCTATCTTTAGAAAGAAACATAAAATTATTTCGGTGTTATTCAAAAGTGTCCACCGCCATTTTTTGATATAAAATGTCTTCTTTGGTTCTAAATACCCTGGAATTTTTTCACACTTTCAAAATTGGTGGATCATTTTAAAAAAAAATTAAAACTGTTTGAATTTTAGGATACACAGATTTTGATGCCGTTGCATTCATATAGGCCCCCTGAACAATATCAGTGAAAAAACAATTGGCGATCTGTCTTAGTTTGGAATATATGGGCCCCAAAAGTCCGAAAAATATTTCACCTGAAAGTCACTTTTCTCACTACAAAATCACTGAATTAGAGCCTTATTAAGTTTAAATCCTTCCTGAATATTTTTAGATAAAGATTTGATAATTTTATTCCAAAAATATTCAATAATGATTGCAAAAACATTCGAGGGAAAGCCCGCCCTTCTTTATGGTAATTTTGGCACTACTGCGCCTTTCAGCTAGTGACATTAGGAAGTGATAGCGAGATTTACCGGTATGCATCGTGTCATAATATTTGCGCGAAATAATTCGTGGTACTTAACTCACCATAAGAAACGGTGGGCTTTCCCTCGAATTTTTAAAATGTTTTTGCAATAATTATTGAATATATCTGTGATAAAATGAATCGAATCTTCATGTTGATATGTTCAGAGAGGCTTTAAACTCAATAAAGCGGTATTGTTCAGGGAGCTAGTATGAATACAACGGCACCAAAATTTGATGAATATCTGTTGAATCCTACAATTCAAACAGTTCTAATTTTTTCAAAATGTTCCACCAATTTTAAAAATGTGAAAAAATTTCAGGTTATAAAGGACCATAGAAGACATTTTATTACAAAAAATGGCGGTGGACACTTTTGAAGAACACCGAAATTCCAATGACTATAATTTTATTTTTTTTTTTCTAAAAATCGATTTTTCAGCTGAAATTCATGAAAAAATTACATGTCTATTTCTTTAATAGCAAAGAATCCAGAAAAAACTACCATTCGAAAATTTTGGATTTCAAATGAGAAAAAAACGAAAAAGTATATTTTGGCTTAATTATTTTCATTCAATGCCTAATCGATCCTATCAATATGAACCGAAAAGGCCGCGGGGGCAGATTAACCATTGAAACCCGGCTAAACCCTTTCAGTTGAATATCTTGGGTGTACCTATTAAGCAAAAACTTTAAAGAAGTGCTAACTTTAACACACTGTAGCTCGAAAATAAATAAGCATCGGACAAGAAGAGTTTTTGAATTATTTTCACGTGCACAATACGCTCCCAGAGGTTATCCCGTCCCTCCCGACTCACCCTGTATTTGAAGAAAACTAACTTACTCCTTTTTTACGTTCTGCAGTATTACGCATTGAATGGAAATGAAAGATTTATGAAATTAAGGATAAGCCCTGAGCAGGAGCTTTTGAGAGCTCATTCGTTGGTGGAGCAATGAGACTATAACCTAAAAATTTTAAATGGGACTTGAGATTGATACCAAATAAATACATACAGGGCGCAAATGCAAGTAATGCTGGTTGTCAAAAAAATACAAAAAAAATCTAAGTTGCATGATTTTAAAATTATAGGCATTTAAAAAACATGCAACCCTGTGACAGTTTTTTCACTCCAGTTTCCACAGATATCAACTTTTTCCAACTTTTTTTACTGCGTAACCCTGAATAATGCTTGTCTAAACTGTTCTCAAAATTTTGATACCAGCTCCTCTAGGTTTCATAAAAATAGGGCTAACTTCTCAGAAAAAAAAATCAAAATAAACAATTGCCTGGTTTCAACTGACCGTATTGAGAAAAAAATGTACTACGCAAGTTTGGCATGTTTTGTCAAAAGTTGGCGCATTTAGTAAGGATTTCAAAATGGTATACTACTTGGTAAATTGTAGCTGCCGTAGTTCAAATTCGCTTTCGATTGCCTTTGAATACACTTTTTCTTTAACTGCTTCCCAGTAAAAAAAAGTCCAATGGATTCATGTCCGGTGAACGGGCCGGCCACGGGATTGGACCGGAACGTCCGATCTGCTGTCTAGTTAACGAACTCAACTGAGCCGTTTGGGACCCGAACTCACCCTGAAAATTTCAAGACCCTAAGACAATCTTTTCAAAGGTTATTGTTCTAACGGTCGGCCGGACAGCCCTACGGACAGAATTAAATTTGACCACGACTTCGTGATCAGGAAGTCTAACTCTATCGTTTGAGACCATTTTCGGTTCGAAATTCGAAAATTATAGACATTTGAGCAAAACGATATAGCACTCGTTTGAGGAGAACGTTCGCTTAAAAATGGAGGGGCGCTGAAATTTTTTAATCTAGTGTGAAACAAGTATTTTTTATCATCAAGTATCAATAGCTATCAATAACTCTGTATCATCGTCTTCATGCTACATTGACTACTCTTATTCCATCCATTCACGGTGAGTTATATAACCACAAAAAATTGGGAGGCGCTGATATTGTTTGATCCAGAAAAAGTGATGTGGGATGCTTTCAAGGGTTATTCGTGCAATTTCATCAAAATCGACGAGTAAATTCTCTTTTCCGCCAGTTATTCGAATAACGAACGTTCTATTGATTCAGCTTCAATTTAAAATGATAAATCTCCATTCTTTGCAATGTAATGAATCAATAATAATTATTCAAGCGTTCTGAAATACAAAATGGGTGATTAGCTTCCAATCATGAAAAAAGTTTATTTTTCTGATGAAATTTATTTACCTTATTTATCTCGTTATTTGGGAAACTGAGATATAAAATTTCGGTCGACCTTAATACCAATTTTATTGCCCAATTTCTAACATTTTAATATTCAATTGCCATTAGCAACGGAACACAAAGTATTCAGAAAATATACGAAAAATGTTACATTTCAACTGAATTAAAAATGTATTTTAATCAAGAATTTATACTCACTTCATAATTAAGTCGACAGAGAAATCTGTTAATCATAATAAAATCGAAAAAGAATAATAACCATCGGTAATAGGTAAGTATTGCTCATTTGCTTGACTCATACTGTTAGTAGGGTAATAATATTATGTAATTTATTGAAGTATAGATTTGTTTGAGAGATAATATTATTGAAACCTGGTAACCTCGAAAATTTCATTTTCTGATTACATACGTGTATTTAATTCAAAATGTATTTCAATCAAGAATTTATACTCGATTCATAATGAAGTCGACAGAAAAATCTGTTAATCAACTCGAGTCCTCGTTCTACTAAAGCGAGTGCTATATCTGTCGGTGGGGCCGTCCGTCCGTGAGCACGATAACTTCAGGTTGAGTTCGGTTCCCAAATACCGCGGTTTAGTTCGTTACCTAGTCAAATCGTACAAGGTGTTCGATGAAATATGGCCACTCAAAATTTTCGTTCCTCAATATCTTAGACAATCGAGTGAAATTCATTTTGTGAATGGTGATCGATATAACCATAGAAAATTCAATTGAAATATTGAAAAGAAGAATCTTTATATTTACATAACAGGATATCCGATTCGATTAAAATTTTTTTTAATGAAAACCGATATACTGAATTTTCATGCAAGATTTCGTGGCCATAGTGTTAACAGAACCATAGAAAATTCAGTTGGAATATTGGAAGAAGAATCTTTATATTTCCATAACAGGATATCCGATTCGAGTGAAATTTATTTTGTGAATGGAGATCGATATACGGAATGTTCATCCAAAATTTTGTGGCCATAGTGTCAACAGAACCATAGAATATTCAGTTGGAATATTGAAGAAAAGAATCTCCATATTTCCATAACAGAATATCCGAATCGAGTGAAATTTCTTTCGTGAATGAATTTTCATGCAAAATTTCGTGATCATAGTGTTAATAAAACTATTGAAAATTCAATTGGAATATTGGAAATAAGAATCTTTATATTTCCATAATAAGATATTTGATTCGAGTGGAATTTCTGCTGTGAATGGAAACTGGTATACTGAATTTTCATTCAAAATTTTGTAGCCATAGTGTTAATAGAACCATAGAAAACTCAATTGGAATATTGAAAGGAAGAATATGTATACTTCCATAAATAATATCCTATTCAAGTGAAATTTATTCCAAGAATGAAAACTGAATGTTGATGCAAAATTTCCAGAGCATCGCATCATCAGAACCATAGAATTGAAAATTTTATTTGAATTTTTTACATATTTCGTTTTCCGAATATAATTCTGATTGTGCTCAGATTCCGCATTTATATATTTGGTATGAATCTCAAGTCTCATATAGAATCTTGAGGTTTATAGTCTATTGTCCCACCAATGAACGAGCGCTCAAAAGATCCTGCTCAGGAGTTTCCATATTTTTTTTTTATTTTGACAGAATCAAAACGGATCCCGATTCTGTTTTTAGAATGTATTCTGAAATCGACCCAGTCAAACTTATATTTAATGATTTCGAATAAATTCTATCATGTTCATATTCAGTAAAAGTTGAAAAAACTATCGAACGAAATAATGACCCAGGAACGAAAGCTCAAACAATTCACCACTGAGTCACTTCAACCAGCCAGTTTCATTTATCGAAAACCAAACGGAGCGAAAGTGATTAATTAAAGTAGAAGCTCAACAGAGGTTCGGGGTAAACATCAATATCTGTCACCTCCGATAAAGAGTTACATATTCTCATTGATCTATGGATCAAGGAAGTGTGAAACAGCGCTTCATGTGACGAAACCGTGAGAATAACTTAATTTTATTGTTGACTAGCGACCCGCCCCGGCTTCGCACGGTAATATCTTCGAAAATATTCACTTAAATCATATGTCTGAATAGTCTGAATTTTGGTACCTTGCTACCCTATAAGTTAAGTAGTGTGATGGAATGTAGCTAAGTTTCGATCCAAGTAAGTGCTGATTCACAATGGACGTAACCATAACGAACACGTAAACGTACTTTGTCCGTAAACGTAATGGTGTTCAGAATGGACTTTGGGCGCAGTAGCAAATTATAGACGTTTTTGTAGAGTAAGAAAATGTTTCTGTACCTTTATAATAAGTGTTCTATGAATTTTTTGACAATTGATTATTGTGAAGTGTTGTCATTAATTCAAAATGTATGAATTACGAACTATCATAAACTCAACGTAAACGTAAAAATTACAGAGTCTATTGTGGACAGTTCCATATAATTTGCATTGGTTCAACTTTGCGTTTTTCGTTTACGTTTCGGGAGTTTTATGGTTACGTCCATTGTGAATCCAGCATAAAACTGTTAAATAGAGACAGTTGCATCAAAATTTCATCATAAATTCCCTGAATTATGGAGCCTACCGACCCTCTAAGTTAGAAAAGTAATTAAATACTAACTTGAAGTCTTAGTAACACTGAGTTAAAAAAAAACATCAAAATCATTTCAGTAGCTATCGCGTCATGCGCTTCTTGACACGATCACGCTAGATTTCCGTGGGAATGAGGTATTTTCCCGCCGTAAAAAGTAGCCTGTGGCCTAGGATCCTATCTTTATATTAACCAAGTCTTATAAAAATCCGTTCAGACGTTAAGGCGTGAATCAGGTAAACTTTTAAAACAAACGATTAAAAATCACTAACTTAATTAGTTTTCTGCCTACTGCCTACGCCTTAAGTACGATAGCATGAATATTAATAGCCTATATCTTTTCTAGGTTACTATCTATCACCTAACTAAATTTCATCAAAATCCGTTCAGCCGTTTAGGCATGATAGAGCAAAACTCCCAGCAAAAACACCATAAAAAAATCACTAACTCAATTCAGTTTTCTGTCTACTTCCTACCCCCTAAGTACGATGACGTGATCATTTTGATCTTATATCCGTTTTTAGGTAACCATCTATTACTTTACTAAATTTCATCAAAAGTCCCAACAAAAACGACAAAAAATCACCAACTCAATTTAGTTATCTGCCTACTGCCTACCCCCTAAGAACGATTGCGTGATTATTTATAGCCTATGACCATTTCTAGGTTATCATCTATCATCATACCAAATTTCATCAAAATCCGTTCAGCCGTTTAAATAAATAAATAAATAAAAGAGTTTATTCAGAAAGTACAGAAATAAACCCTAAAATACTGTAGAGTTAATAATAATTTAATAACTGTGCACAGTAATAACATAAAACCTCATTCTAAAACTACCGTGAAAGAGTGAAAGAGTAACAGACAGACAGACAGACAGAGTTACTTTCGCATTTATAATATTAATATGGATTAAAATGTGTGTAATTTTTGACTTTTCAGCTGAAAAAGGTCTCAAACGATAAGGTTCTACTATCTGATGACGAATTCGTGGTCAAATTCGATTCTGTCCGTGGGGCCGTCTGTTAGCACAATAACTTTCGAAGGGATTGTCCTAGAGACTTGAGATTTTTAGGGTAAGTTCGGTTTCCAAATGGCTCGGTTAAGTTCGTTAACTAGGGAAATCGTACAGGGTGTTCCGTAAAATATTGCGATTCAAAATTTTGGTTCCTCGATATCTCAGACAAAACACAACCAGTCGAAATGAAATTTTGCGGCCATATGCAAGATTGTCATAATAAGCTTCATGCAAAATTTGATGCATTTAGTGTGAACAGAACCATAGAAAATTGAATTGGAATATTTGTTATGTGTTCATTACATGCACCGTAACAATTTCAAAACCCCAACGTCCACTCCGCCTATGTTCTCGTCAACATATTTTCCTTCGCTATATCTAGGGCGAATGAGATGGTGATTTGTCGAATTACAAATATTTAAATGAGAAAAAGGATGTTTCGGGTGTATGTATTTGCAATTTTGATGCCATGAATTGCGGCGCTCTGATTGATTCAAATTACCGGGACAAAAACGTTCCTTTTCCTCCATCTTCTAATGGTGAATTCATTGAATGAAGTCGATTTTTACGTTTCCAAATTGAAAATTCAAGAAAGGGATATTTCTTTACATTTATGGGATTATTTTCATTGGAAATTTTGAATGTCATTAAATATTATAATACCGCATTGCGTATCGTATTTGAGATCTCAAACGTCAGTGGACGGATTAATTGGCCTTTTTCATAATCTCACAAATTTGGACATTGAAATCAGAAGGAAATTGTCCATATCCATACACTCCCGGATAGACATAGCACTATTACCCCTAGGGATCACTGATTTTACCCTCTCTTTCCATCATACAGAGGTAAATACCGAAACGTTTTTTTTTTCAAATGCAGTTTTCGATAAGGACGCCATTTTCATTATGGTCGTTTTTTTGAGGGTGATTGTAATACCCCCCGCACCAATAGTAGGTACTATTCAACCATAAATACAATTTTCCCTAAGATAAAGAAAAAATGACAAACAAAAAAATTCTTTGCCTTTAAGGAGGCTAACCTAACAAATTTTTGAAACATAGATAAATTGAAAATAGTAATCATCGAAATGAATACAATCTTCAATTTATAGGCTCACAGAACCTTCTTCATGCGGACTGGGATGATTTATTCAAGATGTTGTCAATGAGGGAATAGACAGACACTCGGAGAAACTTGCATGAAGGCCCTGATGTGGGACCACTGCTAACATCTCAAAGAGTGAAGAGGAAGTAATCAGTGCTTTCAGCATGCGATCTGTGATGATTGAACTTCTCATTTGACACTACTCACTACTAGATGTCACCATCTGTAAGATACTACTCGATAGAGTCTTACAAGTAGTCTTAAATGTAGAAGTTTTTCAATAGGATGTTCTCTCTGAGGGATATGGGACACTGACGAGGCCTAATGAGGCCGAAACCGTTCTGTCTCTTCCCTCATTGACAAAATCTTGAATAAATCATCCCAATCCGCATGAAGAATGTTCTGTGAGCCTATAAATTGAAGATTGTATTCATTTCGATGATTACTATTTTCAATTTATCTATGTTTCAACATTTTTCCCTGGCTCACCTTTTTGTATGCAAACTTTACATTACCGGATACTGAGAGAATATCAACCCCAACAGAACCAGAGTTGAAGCTGCTTTTGGTCAGAATTGGACTCCTTTATTCAGTATCGCTAACGCCAGGAAGTGGTGTCAAACTCTTACTTTATCTGCTGATAATATTAACTCCCCTTTTCCTCCTAATTATTCCTTTTCCCCATATCGCCTAGTTTCTTTACCGTTGGGTTTATCTTTTCAATTTCTATAAAATTATTGAATTGAGATGACCGTTTGTATACTGAGAATATATATTTTTTAAACATCTATTATAGTTTAGGTGTGTAAATTGTGCGTCATATATAAACCTTTATCAGATAGAATATTCAAATATCATTTTTGTGATTTTAATGAAAATCCTACTGAGTGGAACTAAAATCACGTGGCGCCCATTTTTGAATTTTTCCAAAGAACCTACCCCCTCTCCACTGAAGTGCGGGACCACTGAGCCACTATTTCATATATTTTATTCCAACAATAGAACAGTAGATCACATATTGAAAAGAAAAAACTTTAGATTCCACATAAAAAATATCCGATTCTGATGAAAGTTTTATATTCATTGTATTGTTTTGTGATTCTCTGTTAACAATCCACCACCGATTCATTTCACCAGCCTGCTTCATTTATCCCAAACCAAACCGAGCGAAAATGATTAATAATTAAACTGGAACCATACAGAGGTATCGGAGTAAACATCAATATCTGTCACCTTCGATATAGAGTTACATATTCTCATTGATCTATGGATCAAGGGGAATAAAAAAGTATTAAACAACCCTACAGGCAGGAAAAGCGCGAAAATAATTCAATTTTATTGTTGATTAATGCATGATGATGGGAGATGGGAATGAATCTTTGATGCTCGATTATACAGGGTGTCTGTAAACACATGCAAAGGACTTTGGGAGATGATTCCTCGATGAAGATAAGCATATACTTTTTTTTGCAGAAATCGACCTCTCTTCCAAGATAAGCCTTTGGAAAGCTATGACAAGTTGACATTTTCTAATTTTTAACGGGTTCTGAAAATCTCTGAGTCATGAAACTATACATAATATGAAGCACTAAGTAGATGTTACACAATTTTTTTTAATCTCATAACTTTAATATTAGGAGTTGAAAATGATAACCCCTCATGATTTTTCTTGAATAATTATTTTCGTGAAATAGATTTTCGAAAAAACTTCTCTTTTCAAAAATACAAATGAGATTTCACAAAATGCCTACTGTTGTTTTTATTTAATTGGAAATTTTTTGGCTTGGTTTCAACAGCAAATAAATGAATTTGGATAACAAAATATGTGATTCGGGATAAGGTTCTGTGTCTTGAGATGCTTTGTATTAAATTTTTCAAAAACTACATTATTGAATTAATGCATAAGGAATACCTAATACTAGATCTTTATTGGTAAAAAAAAACTGAAATATATCAGGATTCATAACAAAAAATGGCTTGGGCGAGAAATTTCAATTTAGCCGAGAAATGTCCGTGTACCGAATTCGAATTCATTGACACTGAATACTGAAATTTGAAACTTTGACATCACGTTACTCGTTATACAAGGTGTCCGGCGAATAACTGTACATACTCTTACCAGAGATAGAGTTGCACTAGATGACTACTGATTGACTATAAAAAATTAATTTCTGGATTTCCCTAGAAAACTACAGGGTGTTTTTCCAACTTCATAGAAATACTTAGACCATTATAAAATCCAAACTTATTGACGGATATTATTGAAACTTGGGGGGTTATTGGCACATACTAAGGTCGAATCTGAAATACATCAATTATTTCATTATTCCAGGGCCAGACTCATCAATCTTCATTCAAAGTGTTAAGGGTAAAAAAAACACTTTGTATTTCGAATTACGAATAATTGAATCACTTTTTAGAAAGAAGCTGAATTATGCTTCAATTTGTGGTATCGATAAAGTTGTCACATCAACAATTATTTTTTTTTTCATGAATTTTTGAATTTGGAAAAAGTTCGAAAAATTGAATTTATTTACCCGAACAGGACTCAGTCACCTTGTGGAGGTCGAAAATAAATAAATTTTCTTTAAAAAGTAACTGAAGGTGAGGAAGACTATAATAATTTGTTGATATACTGAGTGGCCACCTTAGACGCGGATCTCATTGCGATGAAGTGAATGAAAAAAAAAATTATAATCGACATGTATAGGGCATACATAAACATATTTCAAAATTATCCGTATGTATACCGGGTGTTCATTGGAAGAAGTGTCACTTTGATCTATATCTTTGTTGTCGAACACCCGGTATATATACGAATAATTTTGAAATATGCTTATGTATACCCTATACATGTCGCCATTAACTTTTTTTCGCAATATACCGTTATTCACTTCATCGCAATGAGATCCGCGTCTAGGGTGGCCACCCAGTATATTAGCAAATTGTTATAGTCTTTCTCACTTTCTGTGACTTTTTAAAGAAAATATTTCATTTATTTTCGACCTCCACAAGGTGACTGAGTCCTGTTCAGGTAAATGAATTAAAATTTTCGAACTTTTCCAAATTCAAAAATTCATAAAAAAATAATTGTTGATGTGACAAATTCAAGCGATACCACAAATCAATGCATAACTTATCTTCTTTCTAAAACGTGAATCAATGATTCGAAATTCGAAATACAAAGTGTTTTTTTAACCTCAACACTTTAAATGAAGATTAATGAGTCCGGCCCTGGAATAATGAAATAAATGATGTTTTCTGATTCGACCTTAGCATATTCCAATAACCCCCTACGTTTCAATAATATCCGTCAATAAGTTTGGATTTTATGATGGTCTAAGTATTTCCATGGAGTTGGAAAAACACCCTGTAGTTTTCTAGGGAAACCCAGAAATTATTTTTTTATAGTCAATCAGTAGTCAGCTAGTGCAACTCTACCTCTGGTAAGAGTATGTACAGTTATTCCCCGGACACCCTGTATAACGAAATCTCCTTTTGGCGCTTTCGGACGTTATTCTGAAAAATGTTCGCAAAAGTTGATGCTCCAAAGAGTGAATTAAGTTTTTCAAAACTTCGGAGAATATTAGACTGCAGGGATAACTTTTTTGAGAGACATTCGGGGATTTTCTTCTACTTCTGTTTTTATTCCTCCCACAACTTTTTCATGAACTGGTTTTTCCTCGGATTTTCTTTTTCTAGCATCCCCAGTCTGATTGAATCTGTTAATTACAGATCTGGTGTCCCTTTTCAGACAAAATTCTTGGGATTGAAAATCTATATATATCTCGCCAGATATTCACTTATCTTGGTAACCTAATTTTACTCGAAAGGGGATGAATATTACTACAAGTCAATGTTGACTTGAGACATGTGCAAAAGTCGAGAAAAGAATTGAGACGCTAGGCGTCACGACAATATCAATTTTTTTTCTTCCGGAACATACCTTTTTATTGCGTCATTCGAAAAATACTTCAATTCTGGATGTTTCTTCCGATTAGAAACCATTTTTTTCTATTTCTTACCGTCAGCGACCTGCAGCGTGGTCTATGTTGATTCTATTCCATTTATTTTTTTCTTTATTGTGACAGTATGTCTTGATTTAGAGACTTAGATATGATTGTGTTTCTTAGAATCTAGGAGACTTTGTAGCCAACTACACTACTGGAAAAAATTGAAGGATCAAAAAAAAATTCCAAATTTTTCGGCAATTTTCAACATGCCGTAACTGAGAGGGATAGTCGTACAAGAAATTTAAAAAAAGAAAATTGTAGCTCCAAATGTCTAGTTTTTGGATTAGAACTTCAAAAATTTTAAGTTTCAGTGGTTTTTGAGTAATGATAGAAAAATCAGCAACAAAGAAATTCTCAAAATTTACCACTTTTTTTTCTTGTCTACGAGCGTGGAAATTTTATTTTTGCATAATCGTTATAATGATAGGATACTTTGTTAATTCTGCTTTAATTATTTTACTGACCTCAATACGTCCACTTCTCGCCGAGATATCCGTCTTCAAATGGAAAAGGATACTTTGTCTTTGATTATTGATTTCTCAGGAACCAATGATCGCACAGAAATTGAAGGGGTTTTCAAGACCTTAAATGAACTCCTAATAATGAACAACCATTGCTTATTCGTAGAAATGTTTTTCTCTTTATGTCGCATCAATATAAAAATTTAACAAAAAAAGGGCTTTTGGTGGTTTCTTGGAAAATCTACCGCTGGATCGAAAATGGTTGAGGAAACCAATAATGTTAAGTGTGACTTTCACAGTTCAATATGTTGATAAAAACCTTACGAAAAAAAATAAGGATCACGTTTTTTGCTCTGGAAGCTCATAATCTTTAAAAAAGGCAAAAAAGAATTCTCGAGAAATAAAATTTTTATTAATTTATAACGGGTTTTGCCACCCTATTTTCAATAACGGCCTCAAACGTTCAGCCATGTTAATGCCTTGAAGACCGATATCTCGGCGAGAAGTGGACGTATTGAGGTCAATAAAAAATAAATTAGAGCTGAATTAACAAAGTATCCCATCAT
>JACDNR010000966.1:0-28371 GCA_013421045.1 Propylea japonica | reverse complement strand
AACTTAACGGCGGCATTTAGGAAGCGAACTCTGAAAATTTCACGTCTACAGGGCAATCCTTTCGAGAGTTATCGCCTTTACGGACGGATGGCCCCACGGACAGAATTGAATTTGACTACGGATTCATCAGTGAGTTAAATCATATCGTTTGAAAACAATTTTGGATAAAATTTGGAAATGGCCGACATTTAGACAAAACGGATATACCACTCATTTAAGTAGAACGAGCGCACAAATGAAACCAGAGTAGAGTGAAAGAAATTTGTAAGAATAAATATCTACTGATATGTAGTCACAGTTTATAAATGTGCATAATCTGCTTTATAAAGATACTGCGCCTGAAAATTTCATTTCGAAATAATTTTCATTATTGATTTATACGAAACAACCAGAAGAACCATATAATATTATATTGAATTGTTAGGTTAACCTAAAAAAAATAAAGACCAATTAAGGCAGCAAAAAAAGTAGAAAAATTCGACTTCTCTGTCGCCATCCCCATAAAAATCATTTGGAACATGATCGATAGGCATTTAAAAGGTTTTCTTATTAATAAACCGATGGGTGGGACGGAACCTCCTTCGAAGCATTATTAAAATTATCAAGTAGTGCATTTACCATGGACCTTGGGCATTTCCTAATGGGTCTGCTACCGGTGCAGCCGCAGGGTACCATCGGGTACCGCCTCTCTGGCACCCGGCCCATCTCTGGATGTTGAATTATTGCCAACTCTAGGGTAGGATTGTTTCGTTTTTTTAATTAACTCGAAAATATTAAACCAACAAAATCTATTATGATGGGACGGGGGCCATGGAATAAATCATTTCTTACGTATTCGGATTGATGTGATGAGAAATCGATACATTATTCTTCGATGCTCGGACACTCATTCATTTATCCGGATCCATGATATATCAGACGATCGAGATTGATTGTTCTTGGTATCAACGTGATTCATTTGACAGGAGATGGAAGGAACAAATTTCAAGTTTTTCGTTCGATATATTCTTGATCTCACTATTATTTTTTAATCAGGTAAAAAAAAATCAGGAAACAAATTGCCTAGATCGTATATTACATATTTATACGAATACCATTTCAAATATTTGAGTTTAGTTTTCCTCTCGAGAACTCGATTAATGTAACATCTATTTTTTGCAAATCGCTAGGAAATTTCAACATTCTTAAGGAGAAAGTGAAGCTTTCTTTCTATGAGGAAATGTCATTATCTCACTCTAGGGAAATGATATTTCCACACAGCTGCTGTGTTCTTCTACATGAAACCTTTATAAGCATTTTCGCACTTTTCTTTTGATTTCTTTGGCAATTATTTTACGACCTCTGGACTAATTTCAAGAATGGAAATTCCATTATCTCTTATTATTTTACTTTCGGTACCCCCAGCAATTGATTTTATGAGTGTCAAATTCAATTAGTTTCCATTGTAACCCAAGTGATTTTATTGCGTATTTCAAAGCACAATTTATTTTGGATGGAATAATTTCTATAGGATTTACAACTGATGATTGTTACCTACTAGTAACCAGAACTATATCGATTTAAAGAATCTGTGATGTTCAATAAGTTTCCTGAATGAAAACAACAAATTTGAAGAAAGATTTTAGACAAAATATGACATAGGCTTAATTTTTTAATATCTCGGTTGAGCTGAGCTGAATTCTTGAGATGTTCAGTTTTTTCGTTCATTTTTTGGGCTATAAGAAAAATTAATTAGTCAATTTTCATTTGAGAAATAAAACTTTCCGGTTCCAATGATAATCACACACTGTCCGATGACAGAATAATGCTAACAAGAGGTTGCAAGTCACTGTGGCTTTTATGCTGCGATATAGTGGAACCAGCCTGTATATTATAACATTGAGCGGGGAAGTCCGATGATGATTTCGTCGTCGCATGGTAGGCGTCGTACAGACATTCGTCTCGCACGTCCGCCGCCATTTTGCCTGGTGCCAGAGACACATGCAGCCAACGCCGGCGGATCGATGCTTTCTCCTGCTCACGGAGGGGAATTACACATTTTTCCACCAGACGCTCTTTCCGAATCGACAAAAAAATACGGGAACACTTAATGCCAATGTTGGTCAGAAAATTTTTCGAGAACATATTTTATTGTAACTCGAGACTATACCTATTTGCATATTCAAATCAACCTGGTATAAAGAAAAGCTTTAGGTATATATCCATAAATTCAAATTAAACTTGATTAAATTCCAATTTATAAAAATTAACACGTTTTCCATGTGGAGCTGGCATAATCTTCAGTCAATGCACGTGAACAAACGAATTGTTGCCTTTTATATGATTTTCTCTGTATCATTCGCTTTTGAGATGAAAAATTGGCCTATATTGAATAGAATTCGTAGGACCTAATAATTTATCGCTAAAAAAATTAATTGTACCTATCTTGACATGGCATGTAACATCAATTGTTCAAACTCTATATAAAGACAATGATAAATGTTTTCGTTGAATGGATATTTCTGGTTGAACCAATCTACTATATAAAATAAGTCGGGTTTTCTCCCTGACGCTATAACTGCAGAACGCACGAACCGATTTCAACGGTTTTGCATTCGTTGGAAAGGTCTCGGGCTCCGCGAGGTTTGTAGCAAAGAAAATTCAGGAAAAATTTCAAGATATCGAGAGAACGTGGTAAGAAGAAATTGGTAAATTTCTGACATTTCTGAAAATTTCATTATTTATGACATCGAATTCAATGACAATTGTCAAGTCCCTTACGAGAGAGGGAAGTGCTTACAAAAATGTCCTCATTCAGAAGAAAAAGGCCAGATCCTAATGAAACATGTATGAATATCGTATTTTAATCGTTTTATAACGGTATTACTAAACATATTGGTTCCAGAAACTATGAAATTATAAGGAAGTACGTGAAAATTTTCAATTCAGTTTTAGAGGTTAAAAAAGCTCTAGGAAATTTGCAATTTTGAGAAAGAAAACGAACTGATCCGAATCAAACAAGGTACGAATATCGTTTTTGAGTAGTTCTATACGTTTATGAATGAAGATATTGAAAATAACCAGGAAGAACAAAATATTTTTGACATAGGTACGTCTGATGTAAACATTGTTCGTTTCGAGTGGAAAACGTTATTTGAATAGGTAAGTCCATATGAAAATCATCAACTTCAACGTTCATTCAACGAATTCCTAAAATTTCAGCCATCAAAAGCATCATTTCAGGTCGCAGTGATATTTGAGGCTTCTACTAAACCGAATTCTCTTTTCACTGACAAATAACGTAATGAGAACAAAATTCGGGATTATTCGTATTTTAGAAAAAAATACGCTAGAAATGATACTAAACTGTATGTATTATGATAATTATCGATATTTCATATATTTTTTCGATTTCCTGATATGTTACATGTCTTTTGATTCATAATAAAACCCGTTGAAGTCTGAGATAAACAGTCGTCACGTGTACCAGGCAAGTGGTGTAATGTGTAACGACTAACGTCTAGGTGTGTGGACCCGGTACTCTACCGGGTTCGAATTCCCTTCGTGGCATGTTATGCTTATTCTGGATAAGAAAATTGTTTCCAGATTCAAAGAAAGCTGATGAAAATAATTCAACATTTTCATGTGCATGTTTTATATAGATACTTTAGATATATACAGGGTGTTTCTATAAATCTATCAATTATTTCACATTTCTACGTTATAACAGAAAGCTTTCAATGAAATTGAAGGGGCTTTTAAATTTCGAGTGATTTGTTATAGGAGGTGGGATTTTAAATATAGATACGTTACTTAGGATTCATACGGGGTGCTCCTATAAACATGTCGAATATTTTGAATTTCTGCATTATCACAGGGACATTTCCACAGAAAACGAAGAAGTTTTTTGAATTTCAAATGATTTACTATCGATGGTGGTTTGATTTATACAGGGTCTCTTCATAAAAATGCCAAATATTGTTATTTTTCTACTTCTAACACGAACATTTGTATTACTTTCCCATAAATGATCAATAGACCCTGTATATACAGGTGTGTAGTAGTGTAGTCAGACAGATACTAAGGAATATATCAAATATCTATGAACATCAATAACCAATGAAAGACCTACTGTTCATCTGATCTATAGGTTCAATTGATCTACCGGTTAAATTATCCTACTTGGAAAGGTAGATCTACCGGTTTCACAAATCTACTTAAAAAGGCAGATCTACTGGCCTGACTAGAAAATCATTGTTTTTTACATGGCAGTTACTTTATACGTGTTCACGAGTTGGAAAACCATCCGCTTTGTTTGTGTTTACGTCAGGCCAAAAAACCAAAAATATGGTTACCAAAGAGCATTTCAAAAAAACGGATAGTTTGCGGAAACGTATAACGCTTCGATTCAGTATTTACTTTGGATTCTCTTTCATTTACTTAGAGAAGTTTAACTAAGTAACACTTCATTTTTGTAATCGAAATGAATTTATTACTGTTGTTCCTTTTCGAATATAAAAAAAATTTTCTTCATTTTTTTATCACCAAACGAAATGTTTACAGAAAACGAAGCCATCTGGTGGCGAAACGGAGTTCGCCGGGTTTGCTAGTATTCTTATGAAAAGTATAAATATTTGGATATTTTCTTGTTGTTATTTCACATATGAAGGTACTAGAACAAACAAAATGTTTGCATTTTTGGCAAATTGTCCTTTCACGAATCAAAAAATTTTCTTCATAGTTCAATTTTTCATAGGATTTCATCGACAGAAATAATTTCTATGAGAATTACTTCAACAATAAATTAATGAGAACTTTGAGGTTTGAATTATCATGTTGTCCAATGATGTGAGAGCTAACAGAACTAATCCAGAGAGACCGAGTAGGTATAAGGATATCTTGAAGTCGATTTTTTGGATAAATGTATAGAAGGTCTATAATTATTTCCAATTCCATTTGGAAATACATATTATCGTTAAAACCAATCATCCTGTATATCTTATTACGTATCGATTGACCTACGATGCCCCATCCCCTCTCCTAACCTGTTTTTTCCTGTACTACCTATGCACAAAACAAAAGCCGAATCGCTTCGATTCGGCTGATGCTGCCTTCTCCATTCATTTTGTCTTTCGGATATTTACAGAGCGATCTCTTATTATTACAGGAATCCCGTGTTTGTTTGCTTGTTTTGCCCGTGCGCTAACGGCGACGTTTCATTTGTTTTGCCTCGGCGAATCGAGAAAACAAATTACGACCCTCGTCGCCGCCTTGGATTGGGGTGGATTAAATTAAATCCCTCAGCGTTCCCTTGTTCCTCCTGTCCTGGTCTCTGTCCTACTTAGTCCTGCTGGTGTGTTCGGAAATTTCTCAGGCTCAGTGATACGAAAAGAAAAATATAAACTGAAAAAATTTCAGAAAACCCTGACATAACTGAAAATATCAATGGTTCTGATTCCACAATCCTTTTGAAAATTTGCATGATAACTTAACCAATTTACATCCTCAAAATCGAAAGTTTTTTCATGGGAATATTAGAATTTTTTCGATATCAGGACAGACTTTTCAATTAGGTACTGTTTTAACGTACCTCCCCAAACTTCTGCGTAATCCTTGATTTGGTATAGAACGTTTTGCCGTAATATTCCATCTTGATCGAATGAGGGCTACCGTTTTTTTTCTCGCTAGTTGGCGCCTCTGTTGCGTGAGGTCCTGTCAAAGTTCCTTGTACTGTCATTGATTTATTATTATTAAAACAAATTCATATTTATAAGTGTTCGGTGTTATAAGTCGTGAAAAAAGTGTACATTCTATTCTTGAATACTGTACAATATCGAGCATGCCGCAGGGTTGTGTAGTTCCGTATTGTTTAGAAAAAAGGGAACGATAAGACTGTCCTTAAGCAGCTGATGTTACCCCTTCAAACATTCTTATTTTGTGAAAAACATTTCAACCCTGGTTATAATAAGTGACCTAACGATTCTAATACAGAAAATCGTGAGTACCTAATAATCTTTTCATTATGTTGCTCAAGACACTTTACTTTTACAATTGAATAAATGTAGTTATACATAGTTGTATTACTTGTAATCTACTGTTGAAAAATTTTCAGCTATTCCTAAAAAAACTGAAATCATACCTAGCCAATTTTCTGGGTACCAGGAAGGTGAGGACAGATATGAATAAAATACTATCAGAGAGAGTTCTTGAACGCAGAAAGAAATTTGAAAATGCAAGAATCGTTTCAACTGTAGAGGAAAATCATATAGTAGTAAAAAGAGCTCAACTGATACTCCTTTTTTGTCAATCAACTCACTAACTCGAGGAAAACATTTACTGTAAAAATATATATCAAGGAAATTACCCTACTTTAAATGAATGATTAGTGATTAGTTAGTATACATGATTTCTGAGGTTTTCCTTTTCGCACATACTGTTTTTTTCTATATATTCGCTTATAATGATAAATGAAAGGATTGTGTGAGGATTTATTGTTCTACTCCAAGTTTTAACACTTTTCAGGTATCATTGAAGTAGGATAACAAGCAATTTCTCTTTGAAATGATAATCTACGTCTGCAATAAACTTATTTCAAATCATGATAATGCGTTTCCACTGGAATTATATTCCTATCATAGTATTTGGATCTGTAAAAAGAAAAACCATAACTGTAAACTCAATAAATAAGCATACTTTCCGCAAGAAATGCGTATTGAAACTCTGAACAAACTCACCTTTGAATTAGCTCTCCTTTTAGCCGCTTAATTGGGCAACTATCTTTTGTAACACCGCTTTCAAAGCAGTGAGTGATATTCATTGATCCGTGATTCATATTTGCTGTTATTAATCTGAATATGTATGTGAAACTCCTCACATCCTCGTAAAGATTGAAAATAAACAGAATACAGACTCACATTACGTTTGAATATTTGACAATTCAAATTATCGTGGACCCTCACGCAACACTAGCGCCTCTAGCGAAAATTCATACGCGGTAGCCCTCCTTGACAAAAATGCTGAATTATTAAAACAAAATTAATAATTTAGAAGAAACATTTAATTATATGGTTCTGATAATGCATGAACATTCACTATAAGATTCTCCACCCTCAAAATATATATTATAATAACCAGTAGAAGTAATATAAAATTTGTAATGAAAAAAAAAAATACCGATATTACTTAGAAATGTCAAAATCTAGAAAAGAAGTGTTTAATTTGATTTGAAGCCACATTATCGTTGAGTTGCAAGAATCCATTATAATGAATGTCATCTATGCTCCGTTATGAAATTTCCTAAACAATGTTTTCTTTAATGATAATGACAATCATCTCAATAAATTTTAAAAAACTTCGTTCCAACTGACAATACGAGAAAGATTAGTTCACGAATTAAGATAAAACGACGAAGAGTATTTCCAAATATATTCATATCTCGTTTGACATTGATCCAAATTTGATATAAAAACTTCATTGTGCATTATAGTGGAAACAAATCAATATCATAGATCCATACTAATAATTATTCATATTTCCGAAAAATCCGCTATGAGCGAAGGCAGTAATTCAAGAAACCTCAAAGTGTCCTCAAGTTGTTTAGGCAGTTTGTAGTGTTAAATACTCGAGAAGTAACAAACATCCACTAGAACTTCGTAGACGGTGTGGTTTCTGATTGTTAGAGGGTTTTAAGTGTACTAAGATGGATAATCTGGAAGCCACCAGCTTCCATTCATGTGCCAGGTAAATATTTGCACGGCTATGACGAGTACACCCTCAAACAGAGCCGGCTTCATTCAGTTTAGAAAAAGAAGCTCGGAATAGGTACCGGTTTTTTCACTATAATTTGACCCTCCTTTTTAACTTTGTTACTGTTGAGATACAAAAAATGTTTCATACAAATGTTTCACGAAATCAACTGAGTTTTTTTGATATTAGTCCAGAAAGTGAAACATATACAGGGTGACCAATATATTGATGGCAACATCATTTTTTCAATGGAACACCTTATATTTTTCATATTTGTTAGCTCTTTTCCCCTGATTTCGAATATGTAACATATGTTGGTCTATCTTTCTTATTCTGAGCACCACAGAGTTTCAAATTTTAATACCCATCTGGCATAGCGTTTTGGAAGTTCGTGAATATTAAGTGGCCGATTTGATCTTTGGATTGATAATGGCGTACCTCATTTTATGGCCACCAAATAGTCCCGATTTAACACCGTTGGACACGTTTTTATATCCGTTCCTGAAGAAAAGAATTACTTCAGCAGCAATAATGACAATCAATGAAAGCGGAGAATAATTTAATGATATAAAATCAACCAATATTAAACCCATAATTCGGAACTAATCCCGTCAACGCACAAAGAATAATGATAATATTGTAATGCTTAGGAAAAATTTTGAAGCTTCAATTTCTGACTTGAATCGGAGCCATAATAATGCTATCAAAAATAGTCTAAACAACTTGAGACAACTATATGAACTATGTGTATTAAATGAAAGTGGTCATTTTGAGCAATTTCTTTAGTTGATGTTATTCTTACCATACTACCATAGTTTATCATTTTTCATTGGTTAAGTAATTGTTAAGTATTCATTTTAGATAAATCTTTAAGTATATTGGTTGGATATAAAGAACTTCGTAGGTATTTTCACATATTTTTTAATTCGGTGTCATCATTTCAAAACTTTGAAAAATTGAAGAGACAGTGGTGTCCCATTTGAAAAATATAGTTGCATTCAATGTTGTTCACCCTGATATCTTCCCATTGACGTTATTATAACTCCAAAAATGAGCATTTTCAGTAAACGCACTCTGCGACTCGTAAAATGATTACAGATCTTGGCAGGTAGTTCTTAAAATTTAAAACTCTGTGGTTCTCAGAATAAAAAGATAGACCAACATATGTTACATATTCGAATCAGGGGAAAAGAGCTAGCCAAACATGAAAAATATACAGGGTGTTCCATTTGAAAAAATGAAGTAGCCATCAATATGTTGGCCACCCTGTATATATTTCAGTTTCTGAACTCATATCAAAAAACCTCAGTTGATTTCGTGAAACTTTTATAAAAACGTTTTTTGTATCTCCTTTAGTAACAAAGGTAAAGGGGGGTCAAATTATAGTGAAAAACCCGGTACATGTTATGCGATATGGGCACTCGTTGACATATCGCAAATCGCCGTTCGAAATGCGGTTCGAGCACTGTAGCAAGTAGCAAGGACTAACTTTACTTCTTTTTTACAAGAATAAACCATTAGTCGTTTGTAATCATAAGAAAGTTTTTATACGTAGAGTGGAAAATATTTTGAGTACTGAAAATTATCCATCTGGTTTAGAAAAACATCAAGGTGAAATTTTAAAATACGAGACAGATAATCTATATCTATACTAATATTATGAAGAGGAAAGATTTGTATGTTTGTGGCGTTGGTACGAGTTAACTCATAAGCTACTAGACCGATTTCAATAATTCTTTCACCCTTAGAAAGCTACAATATCCCTGAGTAACATAGGCTATACTTTTCACCCGAGAAAATTAAGGAAACCTACTATAACTTCAAAGATAATAAATATGATTACCAAATCAGCCATGATCAGCTATTTTTAGGTGCGCTGCAAAACCGTAAGACGTACACGGAAACAATGTATGACGGAAATGTACCTCTTCAATAGTTCTACAAAAAAATCCGCGATAGCATATATCTATCTTTCAAGGTTTACTCGGTATCACCTTTTAAAGGTATCCGAATGTTTCTCAAAATTATGCATTATTTGGGAGTATTTTTTATGAATACGCTATTGATCCTTACCCAATTAAATACGTCCGTTCATACCCAGTATTTAATTTAGAATGAAATTGCCTTTTACATCATTCAATTATGAATACATCAAAAGATATGGCAGGTTGAAGATGAAATCGCACCAAATGCGTCTCCGAGGTAGGCACTAGGCGGGTAGAAGAAGGTACCGAAGTGTGAGGGATGTATGAATGTATTTCGGATTGCCTGATGCCCGTATGTTTATGATCACAAATCAGATCAACAGATGGCGCTGTAGTCGTTACTTAGGTTATTCATCTACTCTGCAACTAAACGGCTGGATCGAATTGATGAATTTTTATGTATACAGAACAACGTCTGTTGGGTCTGCTAGTATACAGGGTGATTTTTTAAGTGTTTCATTAGACGTTTTCGAGGAAGGAATTGTAATACAGATTCAAGATTTTGGATTTTCGTTTTAGAGTACATGAACTTTAATTGTAAAATTTTTCAAGAGGAATCTACTTCCGGTTTCACCGGAAACGAATGTAACTTCTTCGTTATTTCAAATGCAACACCCTGTATATTTTTACATATTCGAATTCTTCGTTCAATTCTACACTGATTTGATGTTTGATATGTGCAATCACTCAAGCGGTTCTTGAATTATAGCCTGATTATCAAATTTTTTGAAAAAAAGGTTGTCACAAATTATGTCCTTATATCTTCAAAATCCCTCATTACAAAAATTTCTTTGTGCGAAAGTGGAACAAAGAAAGTACGCTGATACTGTTTCCTTTATAACTTATGAGGAAATATTATACAGGATGTCTGAAAAAGGGCCCCAAAGTAGCCTCAATAAAACTATAAAACTCACTTTTTTCAAATGGCAACCCTATAATTTTGTAATTCCAATCGATGGCTCGTCAAAACCAGTTAGGGGGTGTCCCAAACATTTCATGCCTCTAAAATCAGTAGTTTTGCCGTTATTGAATAAAATTCGAATTTCAGGATTGAATCAAGGTTTTTAGTCTAACCATAGATTTATTAGGATAGAAGTTTTCAAGAAGGCTATGTCTGTTGATTTCATAGTCTATGGTTGATTTATATGCATTTTAGAGCTGTCATTAATACTTTTTTGATTAATCGGGCACTATGCAAAATATGAATTACAGGAACATGTATTGAATATGTTCTTCATTTATGGTGAATATAACAAAATATTAGAAGGACAGTCAGAACTTTCAACGAAAGAAATCCACATTTACCACCTTTAACAAAATCGAAGTTCAGGAAGTATCAAAACAATTTTCTCCGTAGTGGAAGCATTAACCCAAAACAATCGTGTGAATACAGTAACAGATAATGAAAAAAAATCAAATAAATATTCTAGGACATATTCACGCAAATCCAAGAGGTTCCATCAGACAGGTTGCACAGGAATTTGATTTAATTTCGTTAAATCACTGAATGCGAATTTCGGTTCGTTGTTGATTCTGATTATTTTTTCTAGGAATTTGTTACATTTGCCGTAATAAAGAACATACCCTTGATATATCATTCCAGTGAAATTATTATTGCATGTTTTGCTTAGTGCTTGATCTGTAAGAAAAAGTAAGAATGACAGTTCCTAACATAGCCTACTTCAAAAATGCAAGCTTACAACCTGTCAAACCTGTCTTTAATAGTGAAATTCGAATTTTATTGAATAACGGCAAAAATACTGATTTTAGAGGCATAATGTTCGGGACACCATAACTGGTTTTTGACGAGCAATCGATTGGAATTACAAAATTATAGGGTTGCCATTTGAAAAAAGTGAGATTTCATAGTTTTATTGAGGCTCACTTTGGGGCTCTTTTTCAGACACCCTGTATAATATTTCCTCATAAGTTATACAAGAAACAGTATCAGCGTACTTTCTTTTGTTCCACTTTCGTAAAAAGAAATTCTGTAATGAGGGATTTTGAAGATATGGAAACTAATTTGTGACAACCTTTTTTTCAAAAAATTGATTTCAGGCTTTAATTCAAGAACCGCTTGAGCGGTTGCACATATCATACATCAAATCAGTGTAGAATTGAACGAAGAACTCGAATATGTAAAAATATACAGGGTGTTGCATTTGAAATAACGAAGTTACATTCGTTTCCGTGAAACCGGAAGCAGATTCCTCTTGAAATATTTTACAATTAAAGTTCATGTACTCTAAAACAAAAATCCTAAATCTTGAATCAGTATTACAATTCCTTCCTCGAAAACGTCTAATGAAACACTTAAAAAAATCACCCTGTATACTATAAAGATTCGATAACTGAAATTATCAACATGATATAGTTCCGATTTCACAATCCTTTTAAAATTTTGTATGATCATTCACTTCACCAATTTACAACTCTCTTTAAACTCGATTTCATCTTGATCGAAAGTTTTTTTCATGGAAATTTTAGATTTTTTTTGGATATTACGATAGACTTTTCCGTACTTGTAAAAGCATCTCTCTCAAATGTTTGCGTACTGCTTTGAATTGGTATTGAACATTTTACAGCAAAATCTCAGTTTTTTTGCACCTTTACAGAAGAAGAATGAATATATGAAACTAATTTCAATAAATGACGAAACGTACAAATTTCATGTTCAGTCGACTTAAAACTATGAAATAAAACTAGTCTAATAGGGTCACTATAGGCTGGATCCGTCCCTGTATCCGATACCAATATCCAAAAGGGCGTCCTGATCCTGAAGGACGACAGTCGGCAAAGTTGAAATAGCCAACTTGAACACGGTGAGAATAATGACTTCATTATGTGAGATTTTCCTTGCGGAAATAAACTTTCATTCAGACTAGAGCAGAAAATGTAAGCGTAGAAGTTCATTCTTGTGGTTGAATGGTGTGCTAGAGGCCTTGTTGACTCGTTTGGGCATGAAGAAGTACACATCGAATGTTCAATCATGAGTGAAATGCTTTCAAATAAAATACTAACAGCTCTCTCATGAACATCTCCCCGTTTTTATATGGACAACACACACATTTTATTATGTTCTTTATGAGAAGAGATTTTTTTTGACATTATGTAGGGTAAAACCCGGATAGATGCCTCAGTTGGATAGATGCCCCATTTTCAAAATACCTAACTTTCCGCAACATGTATCAAAAAATTAATTTTATAAGTAGCTGCTACAGTCACCCTGGACCTTAGTTTTGTAAGGGTTATTGTAAAGTAAAGCCGTTTTTCGCTAGTGTGTGCGATCATCTCAGCAGCGAACTTCACAACATGCCAAACTTTTAGAGGTAGGTATTTGCCGCTGTATAACTTTTGAAGTGGTAATAAATTTATTAATTTTTTTATTACGCTAATACAGTGTTTTATTGAGTGTACATCTGAGTACAAAAAGTTTTTATTTTCTTCTTAATTTATTAAAAACCTTCATGGGCATCTATCCCTATCGAAAGGGATAGTTGCCCTGATTTTTTGAGGTATAGGTGCCCCTTAGGACATCTAAACTAAAACCTTATCTTCTAAGCAGATTTTCGATTCATTGTGTTATTTTGATTTTAAACTTGATTCCTGATCATTTTTCTTGAGACTTATTTTTTCATTAATTTATCATGAATGTGTGGAATAATGCTTTATGTTAATATGAAGAGTGCAACTTTTCGTTTAATATATGCTTTTGAAATTCAATTAAAAATGCACAATTGTTGTTAATTTCGATCCATGTTACGTACAGAAAGTTGCTGTTTTAAGCATAGAAAATCTCATTGTATTTAGTTGGGTTTTTTTTTTAGTATGAAGGGCATCTATCCCTCCCAGTATTTTCATGGTGGGGCAACTATTCCCAAAAAAAGGGTTCTACAAAAATCAAATTATTGTGCAATTTGGGATTGGTATGTCAGAGAAAAGTCTCAGTATTCCAAATCAAATAATGGGGCTTCCTACACATATAAATCAATATTTTCAAAAATATAAGGCAAATTCAAAAAGTGGGGATCTATCCGGGTTTTCCCCTATGTGTGCTGTGTGTGGACGGTGTTAGAAGAAACCAAATCAATATTTTCTTGTGAACGATCGCAAGGCCGTATTTTTCCACTTTTTTGATCGTCCACCGAACTAGTCTCTTGAAATTTTTAATAATTCGACCAATAGTTCTTTCAGATGGACAGTTGCGTAACCATAAAATTCGAGTAATTTTCTAAAAACACTCTTCAAAGAACTCTGATTTTCATGAAAAAATTCAGTAATTTGAACGCACTTTTTAAATGTCAAAATACCCAGACGAATTCAATGTTTCATTTAGATACTAGCGACCCGCCCCGGCTTCGCACGGTAATATCTTCGAAAATATTCACTTAAATCATACGTCTGAATAGTTTGAATTTTGGTACCTTCCTACCGTATAAGTTAAGTAGTGTGATGGAGTTTCGATCCAAGTAAACTGTTGAATAAAGACAGTTGCCCAAAATTTTATCATAAATTCCCTAATTATGGCGCCCTACCGACC
Source organism: Propylea japonica (assembly GCA_013421045.1). Classification (NCBI taxonomy): domain Eukaryota; kingdom Metazoa; phylum Arthropoda; class Insecta; order Coleoptera; family Coccinellidae; genus Propylea; species Propylea japonica. Next base: position 14,121 of record JACDNR010000966.1, on the reverse strand, counting down.
CTCTAAGTTAGAAAAGTAATCAAATACTAACTTGAAGTCTTAGTAACACTCAGTTAAAAAAAAAACATCAAAATCATTTCAGTAGCTATGGCGTCATGCGCTTCTTGACACGATCACGCTAGATTTCCGCGGGAATGAGGTATTTTCCCGCCGTAAAAAGTAGCCTATGTCCGTGCCTAGGATCCTATCTTTATATTAACCAAGTCTTTATAAAAATACGTTCAGACGTTAAGGCGTGAATAAGATAAACTTTTAAAACAAACGATTAAAAATCACTAACTTAATTAGTTTTCTGCCTACTGCCTACGCCTTGAGTACAATAGCATGAATATTAATAGCCCATATCCTTTTCTAGGTTACTATCTACCACCTAACTAAATTTCATCAAAATCCGTTCAGCCGTTTAGACGTGAAAGAGCAAAAGTCCCAACAAAAACGACTAAAAATCACTAACTCAATTCAGTTTTCTGCCTACTTCCTACCCCCTAAGTACGATGACGTGATCATTTTGATCTTATATCCGTTTTTAGGTAACCATCTATTACCTTAATAAATTTCATCAAAATCTGTTTCAGCCGTTTAGACGTGAAAGAGCAAAAGTCCCAACAAAAACGACTAAAAATCACTAACTCAATTCAGTTTTTCTGCCTACTTCCTACCCCCTAAGTACGATGACGTGATCATTTTGATCTTATATCCGTTTTTAGGTAACCATCTATTACCTTAATAAATTTCATCAAAATCTGTTCAGCCCGTTTAGACGTGAAAGAGCAAAAGTCCCAACAAAAACGACTAAAAATCACTAACTCAATTCAGTTTTCTGCCTACTTCCTACCCCCTAAGTACGATGACGTGATCATTTTGATCTTATATCCGTTTTTAGGTAACCATCTATTACCTTAATAAATTTCATCAAATCTGTTCAGCCGTTTAGACGTGAAAGAGCAAAAGTCCCAACAAAAACGACTAAAAATCACTAACTCAATTCAGTTTTCTGCCTACTTCCTACCCTACCCCTAAGTACGATGACGTGATCATTTTGATCTTATATCCGTTTTTAGGTAACCATCTATTACCTTAATAAATTTCATCAAAATCTGTTCAGCCGTTTAGACGTGAAAGAGCAAAGTCCCAACAAAAACGACTAAAAATCACTAACTCAATTCAGTTTTCTGCCTACTTCCTACCCCCTAAGTACGATGACGTGATCATTTTTATCTTATATCCGTTTTTAGGTAACCATCTATTACCTTAATAATTTCATCAAAATCTGTTCAGCCGTTTAGACGTGAAAGAGCAAAAGTCCCAACAAAACGACTAAAACACTAACTCAATTCAGTTTTCTGCCTACTTCCTAACCCCTAAGTACGATGACGTGATCATTTTTATCTTATATCCGTTTTTAGGTAACCATCTATTACCTTACTAAATTTCATCAAAATCTGTTCAGCCTTTTAGACGTGAAAGAGCAAAAGTCCCAACAAAAACGACTAAAAATCAATAACTCAATTTAGTTATCTGCCTACTGCCTACCCCCTAAGAACGATGGCGTGATTATTTATAGCCTATGACAATTTCTAGGTTATCATCTATCACCATACCAAATTTCATCATCAAAATCCGTTCAGCAGCCGTTGGCGTGAAAGAGTAACAGACAGACAGAGTTACTTTCGCATTTATAATATTAGTATGGATTATTAAAAAAAATCTCGCCATTTGAAACACTCGAGGAAACACCTTTCATAAAGATCGCATGACATCAAATGTAACGTACCGAGCATATCGTACGTATACGTTTTAACAGTTTCTTGAATATTCCCATAAGAATAATTTTCGTAATTACCGCCGCCGCGCGTATGAAATTATGAAAATGAACTCCCCTTTTCATTCAATTATCCGAATATAATTTTTGACTTAATCCTGTATTCCGTTCGAAAACACGATATTAAATCACTCAAATTAAAATTTCGTTATTACAACGGCACGAAACAATCTTTCATGGCTGGCATGATAAATGAACGTGGTAACTAAACAAATGAATAACGAAACAATGGCTGCCATTCTCCACCGGCTCACAATAGAAAGAGCGACTTTTGCCATCGCTAGTATTTTTGTTTTTTTTTTTAATATCTAAGGTAGTTGTTTGTAATCCGTTTAATGAGGTTTCGCAACGATTAAGATCAAGACGGTTTTAGTTCGATTGTGCCTACATGATTATATAAAAGTTCGATTGATTTTGTAGAATATTTTAACTTATTCTGTGATGTGATTGATTTAGATGATGAGAGAATTTCCTCTTCTCAGTTTTTGTTTTGAGGTGATTTTTACGAGTATACAGGGTGATTTTTTTAAGTGTTTCATTAGACGTTTTCGAGGAAGGAATTGTAATACAGATTCAAGATTTTGGATTTCGTTTTAGAGTACATGAACTTCAATCGTAAAATATTTTCAGGAGGAATCTACTTCCGGTTTCACCGGAAACGAATGTAACTTTCGTTATTTCAAATGCAACACCCTGTATATTTTGTACATATTCGAATTCTTCGTTGAATTCTACACTGATTGATGTATGATATGTGCAACCACTCAAACGGTTCTTGAATTATAGCCTGATTATCAAATTTTTTGAAAAAAAGGTTGTTACAAATTAGTGTCCTATCTTCAAAATCCCTCATTACAAGAATTTCTTTTTGCGAAAGTGGAACAAAAGAAAGTACGCTGATACGGTTTCTTGTATAACTTATGAAGAAATATTATACAGGGTGTCTGAAAAAGGGCCCCAAAGTGAGCCTCAATAAAACTATGAAATGTCACTTTTTTCAAATGGCAACCCTATAATTTTGTAATTCCAATCGATTGCTCGTCAAAAACCAGTTATGGTGTCCCGAACATTACATGCCTCTAAAGTCAGTATTTTTGCCGTTATTCAATAAAATTCGAATTTCACGATTAAAGACAGGTTTCGCACAGTTTGTAAGCTTGCATTTTTGAAGTAGGCTATGTTAGGAACTGTCATTCTTATTTTTTCTTACAGATCAAGCACTAAGCAAAACATGCAATAATAATTTCACTGGAATGATATATCAAGGTATGTTCTTTATTTGCGGCAAATGTAACAAATTCCTAAAAAGGTAATTAGAAATTCAACGAACGAAATTCACATTTACTGACTTTTTTTGTTAAAGGTGGTAAATGTGGATTTCTTTCGTTAGAAGTTCTGACTGCCCTTTCTAATATTTTGTTACATTCACCATAAGTGAAGAACATATTTAATACATCACTGTTAGTGTAATTCATATTTTGCATAGTGCCCGATTAATCGAAAAGTATAAATGACAGTTCTCTAAAATGCATTATAAATCAACAGACATAGCCTTCTTGAAAACTTCTATCCTAATAAATCTTTGGTTAGACTAAGAAACCTTGATTCAATCCTGAAATTCGAATTTTATTCATAAACGGCAAAACTACTGATTTTAGAGGCATGAAATGTTCGGGACATCCTAACTAGTTTTTGACGAGCCATCGATTGGAATTACAAAATTATAGGGTTGCCATTTGAAAAAAGTGAGATTTCAAAGTTTTATTGAGGCTCACTTTGGGGTCCTTTTTCAGACACCTGTATAATAATTGCTCATAAGTTATACAAGAAACCGTATCAGCGTACTTTCTTTTGTTCCACTTTCGCAAAAAAAAATTCTTGTAATGAGGGATTTTGAAGATATGGACAGTAATTTGTGACAACCTTTTTTTCAAAAAATTTGATAATAAGGCTATAATTCAAGAACCGCTAGAGTGGTTGCACATATCATACATAAAATCAGTGTAGAATTGAACGAAGAATTCGAATATGTATAAATATACAGGGTGGTGCATTTGAAATAACGAAGTTACATTCGTTTCCGGTGAAACCGGAAGTAGATTCCTCTTGAAAATATTTTACAATTAAAGTTCATGTACTCTTAAACGAAAATCCAAAATCTTGAATCTGTATTACAATTCCTTCCTCGAAAACGTCTAATGAAACACTTAAAAAAATCACCCTGTATACTTGATTTGATCGATATGTTAGGTATGTGAAAATCATTTCAAGAAAATTATTGTGATTGCTATCAAGGTCGTTAATCCGATTACTTCCAAAAGGAACTTTCAGGATAGGTTTGATCTGATTTGTAAATGATTCGAAGATTCGAAGACTCAAAACCAAGTATATTTTTATCATTTAAGATAAAAAAATCATAACTTTGAATAAAGAATATTTTTTCACATTATGTAGAATATGGTTGTTAAGAAAATAACTGCTATGTGATATTTTATTAAGTAAGCATATCCACATAACTACTCATTTATTTGTATTTATACAACACAAACGATAAAGCAGATAATAAATTTAGGTCCAACCGAGACCATTTTGAAAAAGGGTGTAACTCGATAGTAGTAGGGTGAATTCAGGTTCACACCATTACGACATTGTGCCAAACGATCATTTATCTATCATGAATATTATGAACATTCTTGATATTTATTATTTTTCATCAAATGCTATTTTCTCCAATCGGTGAATATCTGGATCAAATTACTAATTTGAAATAAGTATATTTAAAGGGTTCTTATTGAGGTCGTGAAAATACTAAGGTACCGAAAAGTATGGTTGAAATAATTGAAACTGGCAAATGATATCGGAGCCCGAAGTTCTTTGAGTTCCAAAAAAAGCTAGTGTTTTTTGTCGTTATCTAAACCGAAATCTTCCCTTAATTCCTTTTCGTTCTTTTCTTTGTAGTATCTGTCACAGATATCTATGTTCCCTCAAACAAACCACAACAAATGAAATTCGATGCCATTTAGGTTTCACGAACGCCTTCGAACATACAAATTGCCATTCTAGTATTCAATAGCAGTATCCCGAGGTATCATGCACTGAAGATCAGGGTACGTTCCTTGATTGCCTGTATCCGCTTCAAATAATTGATGATTTTTTTCTGGGTGTTATTGTGTAATGTTTCTATTCACCGAGGAGGACCATGTGCATCAGGAATGGTTTGGACTAGTTACCAAAATGTCACAGAGATGAGATATACTTCTGCAAAATTTGCAAATCGTGTTAAAGAAAAACATGGTACGCGAATTGTTATTGCCAAAATTATTGACTAATAAAAAATAAAACTTCGTCTTAGGAAAATCGTTATACACATGTGATTTATTTTCAGATATCCCCATGAATAAAATTGCAGGGGGTTAAGTCATGGGAATGTTCTGCTGAAAAACCCAGAGAACCTCAGAAAGTAAAAACTTCTGAATCATGAAGACATAACGGTCAGAAGTCACTGAAATAGTTCGTTCGTTTTCTTCGAAAAAATATGGGCAATTATCCCAACTCGCAATAGGGTGAGTCTTTGTTTAGTACATATATTTTAACCGTAGGTTCCTGAGGTCAAAAGAAACACTTTTTTCCTCTACCATTTTTTCCGATTCGCCCTGGTTAAAAAGATACAGGCTGTTGAAAATTCATGGAAAACATAAATTTTCAGTAATATCTCGCAAACGATTTCTTCAAATGAAATGATTTTTGGAACATAGTTTTTCATGAATATGATTAATCTTTCCCGACTATAAATTCCGAGTAATTCGATGTTGAAAGAAAAAAAAATCTTAGAAATTCGAGAAATTGGGTACTTTGGCTGAATGCAACTCTGTCGAAAATATTCACAGAATTCAATTTCCCTATGTGGTCACTTTGACAAATTTCAAGAATAATTCTTGAATTTGTTATCTGGATGATGAATGTTAAGCTAGCGGATTTTCTTTAAAAATGGGGTTACAATGAATAAGCTCACCTCTATACTTCTTCAGTGTAAATCCTTATCTATTCAAGCAAATTTCCACACACATTTCGAAGTACCTATTGCAATTTTGTTTCGTTGAGCTTTGACATACGTTGTTCCAAATTTACATTACGTTAGAATACGTTCATTTCTCATTTATTCATCATATTTATTACTACTAAAATGACTTTAATAAGTAATTATTCATGAAGTCGTATGATTTTGAAAAACAAACTAACACAGAACACCGATGTTAAAGAATCTAGTGTCACGTCTGTGACTTTCACCATGCGGACCATAGAGAAAAGTTTTTTCTATGATGCGGACACCCCTCGAAATTCAATCGCCCCAACTGGTGTTTATGAACCTGAAATGTCATGCGTGTTATGGTTGAGTTTTTTGTTTGATTTCGGAAACTCTTGCACGGAAGATTTCAAGAGATATTGGAAATGAATGCTATAGCTAGAATAGGTGGTTAAAAAATAATCAGATATAATCATAAATGAAGGATACATCAAGAACTGAATATTCTGTTTTCATCACCAGCAAAATTTTGGATGAATCGATCATTGCAATAGAAACAACTGGTATTGAAAAAGTGAGTTTATATTTCTTTCTTTAATACAGCAGCTTATTTGAAAATTTCGAATGGTATATCTACTCGTTTCTTTGATACATAGCTTATTTCAAAGGTTTGCATGCTATATCTCGTACTTTCAAAAATTCAGTGGTTAGTTTACCAGTGGCGGCATAGCTCATTCTGAAAATAAAAAAGGGCCATATCTTCTTATTTAGGCCGAATCGGAAAAAATGGTAGAGGAAAAAAGTGTTTCTTTTGACCTCAGGAACCTACCGTTAAAATATATGTACTAATCAAAGACTCACCCTGTATATATATTCTTTTGAATTGAGAGCTAACAAAATAGTACAATACATGAAACAAAAAAGTCGCAATAGTGCACACCAAACAGTGACACGTGAGGTTCTCTGGAGTTTTCAGCACTCTAGCACAGTCGCCTTTGTAAGCACTTTGCATTTTTTTTGGGGGGATATCTAAAATCACAAGTTATAACGATCGTGCAAGGACCTAACCTTCAAATGTTATACTGATGATGGAAATGCAATTAAGTGATATTCGCATAAGTTTCCTCTGCCTCACCCTGTATGTCAGATTATCAAAAATAGGAGTGGTATCAAAGCTCGTTTGAAAACTAAATCCATCCCTGGTTGATAATGTGTTTATAGTGCTGGGTTTTGTGTGTGAAAGCTTGAAAGAAACGTTTATAGTCAAGCATCATCATCCCCTTCGTTTTTAGCAGCGTAGAGGGGTTAGAGTAGAGAATGTAACCGACAGGGTACCGACGATACAGAATGGCGGATTATGCAGCTCTATAAACTTAATCGCTTTATTTTCTATGTATACGATGCGAAATCTGAGTCGATTCTCGGTCATGGATGAGCCCTGTTTACATTCATTCTCTGATCATGTCGACGCCATCTTAGTTCGGCCTCTTTTTTTAACAAATGGGTTTGTTGAGATAATCGCATCGGATTAATCGGGGAATATACAGGATGTCTAGAAACCGAGGCAATTCGGACCATGAAAGGAGGTTTTCAGAAAATTTCTCTTTGAATTTCTGAAGCGTTTTGATCTGGTAGTACCTAGCTATTCTCAATATTTTACAACTCTATTAATATTCCGCACAAAGTTGGGATCTCTATAAACCCATTTGAAGTCCAGACGGCTTTTGGGTTGATTCTATTTAATCATGAATAAATTTTTCATTTCAAATCTTGAACCTATCCTAAAGTTGCGAAGTCGGTCTTTCCGGAAGTTATCGTTTTACGTCTACTGTGAACGTTCAGACATATGGTTGTCCCAAATCTAGCGTGAAAATTTCAAATCCATTAGGTACTCGAGACCTACAGCGATCAGATTTTGTCAGTTTCTACACACACAGACAATTTTTTTTCAATTTCTAAGGGCACAATCCTCACGAAATTTTGCAGAAGTATGCGCTTCTCCCTCAAAATACCAACTTTCGAAATGATGGGATGTATGGTATCGGAAATATCAGTTTAATATTGTAAAATTTCAAATGTCAATAGCTCAGAAACTACCGGATTGATTTGGCCTGTTAATTAACGAATACGAACCCGGAACCACTCACAAAATTTCAGAACTCTAATAACTTTATCTTTCAAGAGTTATCGAGTATACACGGACGAGCAGAATCTTCATTGACCACGGATTCTTCATCAGTGAGTTGAACCGAGTCGTGTGTTTTTTAGGCCAAGCAATAGAGATATTTCTTGACAAAAATACTACCTGGAAGCCACCTATGCCATTCCGAGCAGGACAGTCCGTATTTATTCCCACCATGTTTTAACACGAAAATGCCATTTTTTTTATTTGTTATTAACAAAAAACAACAAAATACGCGTTCTTTTTAGTTTTTTCGTTGTAAATGGAAACTATTGATGCTATGATAACGTTGCAATGGGATGAATTGTATAGAGATTACATTGTGAAGAGAATGATGGGTCAACGATCCGATCGAATAATTAAAACTGGAGAAAAGGGGAAAAACCGGAAAATTTCGTGTTTTTTCTTTAACTCATAACTCTGCCATTTTGCAATATTAAGAACTGAAACTTGACAAGATAGTAGCTATTGACGTGCAATTCATGTGTGCCAAAATTCGATTCGGTCGGATAATAGTTTTCACATATTTCCCATTAGAATTTTTTTTTGACATATTTTCGCGGAGAGCTGGATGCGTTTGAGGTCGTCCGATCGAAATTAAAAAAATGATTTGGAAAGAAGACGTGATCAGTAACAAAACGTCTATTCTGATTTTTCAATAAAACGCGTTTAAGTGTGTTAAAAACTAGTGAGAACATGAGGGAAAACGACCGACCAAGCGAGAGTGGTCGAGTGGTGAGGGAATGACGAATCGTGGGGAAACGCCGCGGAAGCCAACGGTCGCAGAGCGCACCAAATGTTGTACACATATACGTTTCCCCTCGATTCGCTTATTTCCTCTCCACTCGACCGCTCTCGCTCGGTCGGCCGTTTTCCCTCATGTTCTCACTAGTTTTTAACACACTTAAACGCGTTTTTATTGAAAAATCAGAATAGACGTTTTGTTACTGATCACGTCTTCTTTCCAAATCAATTTTTTAATTTCGACCGGACCCTCAAACGCATCCAGCTCTCCGCGAAAATATGTCCAAAAAAATTCAAATGGGAATTATGTGAAAACTATTTATCCGACCGAATCCAATTTTGGCACACATGAATTGCACGTCAATAGCTACTATCGTGTCAGTTTCAGTTCTTAATATTGCAAAATGGCAGAGTTATGAGTTAAAAGAAAAACACGCAATTTTCCGGTTTTTTCCCTTTTCTCCAGTTTTAATTATTCGATCGGATCGTTTGACCCATCATTCTCTTCACAATGTAATTCTCTACAATTCATCCCATTGCAACGTTATCACTGCATCAATAGTTTCCATTCTACAACGAAAAAACTAAAAAGAACGCGTATTTTTGGTGTTTTTTGTTAATAACAAATAAAAAATGGCATTTCGTGTTTAAAACATGGTGGGAATAAACTACGGACTGTCCTGCTCGGAATGGCACAGGTGGCGTCCAGTAGTATTTTTGTCAAAAAACTAATCATTTGTAGCTCTGTTGCTTGGCGTATTTACAGACATCTGGGTTGTAGCACGCAAAACTCAGGTGATGAAAATTATTCCATGGTTCACTCAAAAGTGTCTTCCAATCAATGAACCAAAAAAATATTTCCAATAACCAAAATTTATTATAACCATCAATATCGAAGATTCCGGTATGTAAAGAAGCTGAAAATATCAAGTTGGCAGGCCGGTTGCATGTTGTTGTTGATCTGGTAGCTGGATTCAATTTCACATGAAATTTCGAATTGTTACCTGACATGAGTTTTATATTCTCAAGATGAATCGAAAAGATAAAAGAGGGAATGTTCCCGATGTAGGCGTTAAATGGAGATAATACAAAACAGTTTGTTTTATGTAGAAGCTGAAAGAGACATTCTGATCAAGCGCCGGTTTTATATTACACCTTACTCTCTCTTCTATCGATTATTTATTCGATTTTTTCTATTCCTCACTTTTTTCTTTCGAATGAAACACTTCATATCAAAGTGGAATTGATATGTTCGATATACTATTCTTTTCAAAATAGAAACTAAATTTTCATTTACATCTTCCCTATTGAGCATTAAATTTTAAACACACATTGAAATAAATACTTGAAAAAGAAAGATATATTATTTTATCAGTTTCATCTTCATAAACGTTCAGTTTGTTTTATTAAGTACTAGCTGACCCGACAGACTTCGTCCTTTCAAAAAGATTTGTAATGTGGCAGTTTTTGTGTCTACGTATATTTTAAAAAATTCTCCTGAACAGAACCGTCACCCTGGTGATAGTGCGTTGTGAATAAAAAATAATTAAATAAAACATATATAAGGATTTAAAAGTAAGTAATCGCTTTATTGTTAATCATGTGAATCATAATATTATTATATCATTGTAGTGCTTTGTGGTATACGATGTTTTTTGTTTGATGACCTGGCGCATAGATAAGCAAATCTGATGGTTTTCCAACACGGGAACAGGCAACATACAATTGACCATGTGAGAAACATGGGTTTTCTAGATTAATACCACAAACACTTAATGATTGCCCCTGGGACTTGTTTATAGTCATAGCAAAAGCAAGCCGCACTGGAAACTGTAGTCGTTTAAACTCAAATGGCACATCAGTTTTGGCCAATAGATCTACCTTTTTAAACAGATCAATAAATGCAATCTTCAAGTACTTACTTTTATATTCACATCGGTGACATTCAAATTCCTTCAATCACCACTGACAGGACATGTCAATAACAATCATCACTTTAAACTATTGAAACAGTTATGGAAATCGTGGAAGGATCTATATAAAGCACCAATACATACTGACTTTATAATAAAATCCAATTGTAACAATAATACATTAATTGCTTTCGTCAAATTCCTCTGTGATAGGTCTTCAGTTATCCACGAATGAACTTGGTTTTTTCTCGTATTTCAATATTCCTGAAACTAATATTTTTATCAATAAACGTTCTCAAACTATTCAAAAAGGATATTCGTACCTTTTTTCATTCGAATCTGTTGGTTTTCCTTCACAAAATTGCAAATATCCTAGAGGTTTTTGACCTGTAAACTCGCTTGACAAATGTCACTTACTCCGATCTTATTCCATTCATCCTTTTAATTCAATCGTTCCTAGAACAAAAACCTTTAGTAATAAACGTTATAAAAGGATTAAAAATGATATTCATAACCTTGTTTCATTTGGATCTGCCCCATTTCGTTCCAATGAACCAATATTCTCGAGCACTTCCCTCACTTAATAGATCTGACAGTTGTCTAATTTTCCGATGTGAATGACATCGGAAAAAAAATCGATTTTGAGAAACGTCAAAAAATTTATTTATTTATTTTTTAGGGTTTTTCCAGCAATAATTCTAATTTTTCTCGCCGTAAAAACCATCCTTGAACTTCAACGAACATTTTAAAAAAATTTGGCCAAATTGGTCCAGGCGTTTGTTGAGTTATGCGCTTACCAACACATTTTGCGATTCATTTTTATTATAGATATCTTGCATTTCAACATTGAATAATGATATCGGTATATGGTTCAAAATATACAATTTTTCAGATAAGACGATCATTTCAGTCAGTATCAGCTATTTTGAGGTGATAGCCTTATTGCTACACCGATTGCCAAAAGCATCTGCTCAGGGCATTTCTGATTTTTTTTCTGAATAAATTCTAATAAACTACTTTATTTTCAACTTCAATGACAGTAATATGGACACTGAAAACTTTATACTTCCCAAAACTTAATAGTTGAACCCATGATACCATCAACCAACGGATATAAATGTAAGAAGCTGAGGAAGAGCCCATAGCACCCATTGAAACCGCATATTCAAGACCCATTTATTTGTATTTATGGTGCCAATAAGAGTTGACGTTCAAATAAAGGTGGCAGCACACGGTTCGTAAAATGAAATAGTCCCAAACTAAAATAAAATATAAAAGTTGTCATACGAACAAGGGATGATAAATTTAGATACCCGAGTTGGGACGTGAAGTCAAAGGCCTACCCGCGTGAAATATTGGGGTTTCTCTGAAATTCTCTCTTTTGGCTTACGAATGTGCGCGCTGGTAATGGATTTCGACAGGAATGCACTGAAATTGAGGAGATTTTGTTGAGTTTGATGCGGCTTTCTACGTTCTATGATGGTTCTGATTTCACAATCCATTTGAAAATTCACACCATCATTCATTTCGCCCCATTTATATCCTCAAAGTTGTCTCATGGCATTTCAAGAATTTTTTCGATATTACGATAGTGTTTTCCATGGTTGTAGGGGGGGAAAACGCGGATAGATGCCCACTTTTTGAATTTGCTTCATATTTTTGAAATATTGATTTTATATGTGTGATTTCTATGAGTATAGGAAGCCCCATTATTTGATTTGGAATCTGAGACTTTTCTCTGACATAGCAATCCCAAATTGCACAATATTTGATTTTTGGAGAACCCTTTTTTTGGGGATAGTTGCCCCATTATGAAAATACTGGAGGAATAGATTCCCTTCATACTGTGTGAACCAAAACCCAACTAATACAATGAGATTTTCTATGCTTAAAACAGCAACTTTATGTAAGTAACATGGATCGAATTAACAACAATTGTGCATTTTAATTGAATTTCAAAAGCATATATTAAACGAAAAGTTGCATTCTTCATATTAACATGAAGCATTATTCCACACATATTTAATTAAATAATAAGTTTCAACAAAAATGATCAGGAATCAAGTTTAAAATCAAAATACACAATGAATCGAAAATCTGCTAAGAAGATATGGTTTTAGTTTAGATGTCCTAAGGGGCACCTATACCTCAAAAAATCAGGGCAACTATCTTTTCAATAGGGATAGATGCCCATGATTTTGTTTTAACAAATTAAAAAGAAAACAAAAACTATTTGTACTCAGATAACACTCAATGAAACACTGTATTGGCGTAATAAAAAAATTAATGAATTTATTACCACTTCAAAAGTTATACAGCGGCAAATACCTACCTCTAAAAGTTTGGCATGTTTGTGAAGTTCGCTGCTGAGATGATCGCACACACTAGCGAAAAACTGCTTCACTTTACAATAACCCTTACGAACTAGGTCCAGGGTGACTGTAGCAGCTACTTATAAATTATTTTTTTGAATACGTGTTTCGAAGTTAGGTATTTTGAAAATGGGGCATCTATCCAACTGGGACATCTATCGGTTTTTTTACCCTACGTGTTTCGGAAGTTAGGTATTTTGAAAATGCGGCATCTATCCAACTGAGGCATCTATCCGGGTTTTACCCTATTAACGGAACTCTAACAAATTCATATTGAACATTTTACTGCTAAATTTTCAGTTCCCAATCGGATATGTTTGTTCATTCGGACTTTTTGTATTAGTTCGTGGTGATTCACTCAATCTTCCAGAAATAATCCGAAACGGTTAGAATAAACACGCCCAATTTTTTCCGAAAATAAATTACGAGTAGATGAAGTCATGCTTCATTATGTTTATCAGATGTTATCGGTTTAGGTGCAGTATCTACCACATCGAACAATAATTAATATTGCAATATTAATATTCATGCATTATACTCGTATACGAACGTATACGTTGAATTACAACTTGCATAAATATAAATCATACTTGACGACAAACAAATTGATTTACGCTAGTTATAAATTTCACTTCTAATTATTCAAGATATTTCTAAAATCGTGAGAGCACACTCGCGAAGTTTATTCCTTAGCCAACTCGGATCTCGTTTCAGCGAATTGTTCTGAAGCATGTTTACCTTAAGAATTTGACGTAATAAATTAGGTTCGAAATTTTATTAGTTCAACTTTTTTATTTTTTATGCCCATCTTGTTTTATGAACCATTAAGATGATTATATTGGGATCCTTCAAGGTTAATGACTTCACATCGGTAAGGTTTGTTAGCTTTGTTATTTGTCGATGGGAAGATATTATAACGAGTTATTGATACGATTTTCGTTCAACGAAAACTCTATGTGACAAGACTTTTGAAGATATATGTATAGAACTAGTGCTTTTCGTATAAGCGAATAATCCTACTAATATTATAAATGCGAAAGTAACTCTGTCGTCTGTTACTCTTT
>JACDNR010000965.1:0-28965 GCA_013421045.1 Propylea japonica | reverse complement strand
TTACGACCACTTGTAAGACTCTACCGAGTATTATCTTACAGATGGTGACATCTAGTAGGAGAGTAGTGTCAAAATGCCTCCTTAAAGGCAAAGAATTTTTTGTTTGTCATTCTTCCTTCATCTTAATGAATATTTGTTTACGTCATAATGATTTCGGTGTCAAAAAACAACAGAACAATTATTCTCAAATACATACTGTGTTTTATGAGTTCCAGAATACGGTGTTTTTTTTCAAATGTAGTGTTGAAAGTAATATCCGGCTTGAAATACCATTTTATTTTATGTACCTGTCGGCCAATTCTTGGCAACTTGTTCAACTTCAAAACGTGAATTTGGCTCGCATTCAAAGGATAAATCTCTCTTTATTTAATGATATTAAATATTCCAATTCAGGAAGAGTCAGAAGAAGATTGAAAAAAAATATATAGCCAATCATGTGATTGACAAAAAATGTAATGTCTATTTATCAAAAAATTTAAAAAAAAGAGTTCTGAGCAGGTAATCGAACTTGAAGCTATTGTTCCTAGTGGTTCCCTATTGAGAATTTTCCCATATCGTACGATAATTCTGGTCAACGTATGGTATGATAAAAATCTGGTGGTCGATACAATCGATGCAACGCGAAGAAAAAGTTATGCGTTCATTGAACTTCAGGGCTGTGTCGTGAAACTTGGCTCATTTCTCTTTACTTCTTCTTCTTCTCTTTCAAAACTTCCTCTGAGGAGTCCATACCATAGAACAACTATACAGGGTGGCAATTTAAAAACTTGCTAGGCAATTATGTCCCGACAAGGATGTCTGCAGAGAAAATGCCGCAACAGGTCAATTTTAATTCGGAGGGGAGACATATTTTAGACAGACTATAAGCCGAAATCACCTGGATCCGAGGTGTAGGGGTTGTCACCCCTAAAATTTTCAATACGGAATAGCGGAGACAATCGATATTTTGCCATTTCGTTCAGTTCTCTTCGAAATTCTCTGACATCAAACGACAGTTTAAATGAATTAAATATTACTTTCTATTCTGTGCTTGCACATTGTTGTTAAATTCTATGCTGACCATCGAATTATTAACTCGTTTTTTTTCTTCGTTTTTTAACCGCCTCGGTGGCTGTAGGGGCTGAGCATAGATTTATAATACTAACTAGATAGCGAACATGTCAAAAATTTTGAGGCAAACGGCGGCCATTTGCAGTTTGGAGTGAAATTGACTAATTTGAGAGTTGTCACTTTTTCAACGAACTGAAATATTAGAATTAGCGAGGTTATACCGTTTTTGAGGAATCTATTGTGTATAATCATCATAATGTAAATTATTTTAATAACTAATCACACGAATCGAAAAAAAAATTATTTTGATATAGACGGAAATGTCAGTGTTCACAGATCACTAATATATAGAGTTCGTTTTTTCATCATTTCTTTCAAAGGAACGTCTATGTTTCAATCAAAATTCGAGCACATATGGCAAAAACATCAAAATATTTGTGGTTCACTCCAAACTGCAAATGGCGGCGATTTGCCTCACTTTTTTCTACGTGACAGTTAGGAAGTTCGACGTCCAGTTAGTATATATAGGTCCATGGGGCTGAGGCGTGTGCCTACAAGTTACTACGAAGCTAGAGGTCCGGGTTCGAATCCCGGTGCGGGTATGGATGTTTGTGTATGTTCTAGTTTGTCTTACAATAAAAATTGTCCTGATAAAGTATGATAAGTATGGGAATGAGTGCTAAGTGTTGAAATGTTCGCTGTCTAGATGGCCTTAGATGCCAAAGGACATGGTTAAAAGAAGATGAATGAATGAATTTTCTTCGCATTTCTCTGACATCAACACTCTGTGTCTAAAACCACAGTATAAATTAATGATATACATATTACTGCCTATTCTGTGCTTACACACAGTTCTTAAATTCTATGCCCATACACGAATTAACCGTTTCTTCTTCGCTCGATTTGTCATCTCTAGCTAGCAATATAACGCCAGCAACATTCATAATTCATCGAAATGTTGGCTCTGACTCACTCACAGTTCCCCCACGCTGCGTTATTATAAATGCAGACAATGGAGCAGATGTTGGTAAACATCCATGACCTGTATACGTTTCTTCGTCTTCAGATCTCCGCCCACGCGGAAGATCATCTCAAGAATGCGAAAACAATCATGATCTTGAATTATGCCACAAGTGACCGTCATACACGGTTTGTCAATAAGCGGCAAGTGGAAGAAACGATTAAGGTCGGTATTCTATGATCAAATAGTGATTGACAGCGTCAATGACAAATACGTTAGATTGAACTTTATTTGACACGACTTCTTATTCTATGTACAACCTTTGTTTATATTTTGTTGACAGCTTGTTCAACTTCTAATCAATTCTGTCCATAGAAACCATAGAAAGTTCAATCGGAATATTATGAAATATAAATCCCTATATTTCCACAACAAAATATCCGATTCGAGTGAAATTTATTTCGAGATCGATGATTTTATACTAAACTAGCGGACCCAACAGACGTTTTTCTGCATACACAAAAATTCATTCAATTCGATCCAGCCGTTTAGTTGCAAAATAGACGAATAACCTAGATAACGACTACAGCGCCATCTTTTGATCTGATTTGTGACCGTAAACATACGGGCATCAGGCAATCCAAAAATACATTCATACATCATAGGTTTAAAATTTGTAAAATATGGCATAAGTAAAAAATTGTTGTATAATATGTTAGTTCATATGTTATTTCTGATTAAAACTTTAAATTTTCGATTCACTCGATGTAACTTCACTTTTGTCCAAATGTCAAAATCATTATAACCTATAAATATGTATTCTATGACTGCTGGACTGGTCGTAAGAAAAAGGAAAGCTTTTTTATTTTTTCTGAACAATTTTTCTGGAAATATTTTGTTGTATAAACCTTGCCCTAGCAATTATGAACGCAACAAAAAAAGAATTATCCAATTTGGTGCATCCGTTTAAAAAAATTGCATTTTGACGGTAACCATAGATCCTGTTTTATTAATATAGGTTGATGACAAAATTCCATAATCAGAATCATATAGAATTTTATTTTATTCTGTATTATGCATTTTTTTCGAATAATTCGGAGTTTGTCAATTCGATCGAGCTGAAATTTTGCAGTTGTGTTCAATACCAATTGAAATAAATTCTCAAAAAATTTTGCTGGAGTCCCGTAGACACAGGAAAGTCTATCGTTATTTCGAAAGAAATTCCTATATTCCATTAAAATTTGGAATGAAATCGAATTTAAGGATGTAAACTGGCTGACTGAGCGATTGATCATAAAACTTTCAAAGGATTGTGAAATCAGAACCATATAATTCTGATATTTTTATTAATCGATTTTTACTTATTCCATTTTTCCAAAATTTCCAGATTATAATTCAGATCTTGCTGAGATTCTGCATTTATATACAGTGGAACTTCCCTATAACGAAAGCGCTAAATCCGCAGAAAAAATTCGTTATACAGAAAATTTGTTTCTATAGTCGGCATGTCGCGGTCGACTTCACTGATAAACTTAAGTTTATCATTCAAACTTAAGCACTTCCTTTTCGACATTTTCCCACAACTTCGACACTAGCGTCATGGTTAGATTGAAACCAAACAGCCAGGGTGTATTTAAAAACTGTTTCAGAAGGATCTCCCTGCCCGCCGTAATTATTTAGTTTAAGGTCGGGATTTATTACGTACGTCCAGAAAATTTCGGAAAAAAAACCTCCCTTATACCTTCTTACCAATACCCATTCAAAGAGTGATGGTTCTTTGAATATTTCGTTATAGAGAGAATTTGCTTCGTTTTAGGGGATGTTTCAACATAGAATTTGGATTCAAGTTGCAATGTCTTGTACGAAATTCGTCATACAGAGAAATTCGTTATACAAACGTTCGTTATAGGGAAGTTCCACTGTATTTATAATCACTCTGGAGTCCTATATAAGGGCAAACACCTCACACAAAATTCAAAATTACAAACGTATGAGTGAAAACGCAAATAATCCCTTTCAAATTCAAGAAAAAAAGTTAATACTTACTTCTTTGTTCACTAAGACTTCTTTTGCCTTTGGGGAGTTATCGCTGAAATATGTTAAATATAGGTAAAACTATTGAATAGATTGTTTTTTGGATTACTGACCAAAAAGGATAGATTTCAAATTACCTTCACCCAATAAAGAATGTTGTGGTAACGGATTGGCATCTTGTTTAAGATATCTTTTCCCATTTACGCTAGTTCCGATATCTTCAGGATTGAAATGATCTGAACAAATAAAAATTGTTTTCTTTTTTTAGCAGACACTTGACCATCCAAAAGAGAAGCCCAAACTCGTCTCTTTTTCATCGTCATATGGAACCTGAATTCAAAAAAATCATCATGGTATGTTATATATTTACATTAAAACTAGTTCTACGCTACTGGACTCGTAAATAACTGATAACTTACTTATGGAACGTTATATTAGGATAGATTTTCTGTCTTGCCACAAATTTCACACTTACGTACCATTTTTTGGTACAATTGTAGATTATATCAGAAGAAAACTGAAAAACTGATTAGTGATTCTCACGGATATCCCACAATTGTAGTAATTTTAAACGGACGTACAGCGGCAACGTGTCGCTTCGAGAACACGCGATGAGACAGAGACATAGATAGATCTCTCTTCGATTCTCAAGCAGAGAAATGGGCGGTGGTTGCCATAGCTCTAACCTGGATTTCTTAAGAACGATGGCCTCTAACATAAATTATACGATTCAACTATGTATATTCATTGAGTTATTTATTCATCTACCGATTTGGAAATTCACATCGAGAACATACGATATACAATGCATCAGACAGAGAATTCTTCCCTACAGTTGCACAGATGAATAGGCGAGATAATGAAGTGCGATAACTGAATGAATTCAACTGTCTTACTGCGATAATCTAGTCTCGTCTCTCTCTTATCGCAGTATGGTAGGGAACCCGAACTACACGTATAGAATTTTTAATTTGTCAGGCTGCCCGTAATACTCGATTCAAATATTCACTGTTGCCTACCATACTAAAGAATTACGCTCCTCTAAACGATAAGAGAGAGACAAGACTAGAATAAAAAAGAAGTAAGACAACTGAACTCAGTGTGTTACAGCAAGTGATTGACTCGACTATTCATCTGGGCAACTGGAAGGAAGAAGATTCTCTGTCTGATGCATTGTATATCGTATGTTTCAGATGTGAATTTCCAAACTGTATATCCGAAAAGACTGTCTTAATGAGAATTTTCATAAAAAATTTGATTGTATACGCAAGAAATAGTTTTGTGTGTATAATGAAAGGTAGTTCGAGATATATACCATCTGCTCAGTCTGGCAACATGATAACGTGGCCACAATTCCAGTGGACTAGTTTACAAGACAGTGGACCAGCTTAAAAATTTCATAATCGACACTTCGAAGGTAAATAAACGGGTCCAGTGGCGGCTCGTGAGATTTCAATCAGAGGAGGCCCCCGAGACCACGCAACCAACAAAATAGTTTATTTCGAACTGGGCTTCCTGTCAGCCACTGGCATTTATTATACCATTCTACGCAGAACGAACGATTATGAGCAGAAAAATATAATAATTAAATTTTGCATTTCTGGTCGAGGTGTCTTAATTACTTGAGTTATGAAAATTTAATCATCGTAAGGCATTTTACTGAATTTATTCATCAAAAAAAATCTACAGGATCTTGCGTTTCTTTAAGTTCACTACTTGCATTATAATTCTCACTTCTTGTTTCCGTTTCCATCTTTCTTGCTGAAATATTAAAATCTTACCTACAAACTTTTCCGAAAAATGTCACAAAATCACAAACCGCACGCTGAGAGGATTAATACTTCGTTAATAAAAAGGGAGGGAATCAAAACAACAACTGATCTCCATCCACGATCGCTGGGGTTGATTCGGGCCGATCGGACGTTCAGTTTCGGCTAAGCTCGTTTGCCTAGAAGCGAAAATAATGCCGCGGAGCCGGGCCTCCGACGCGTGATCTACAGCTGAATTTTGAGTGGTTCTCGTACCGTTCATTTGAAGAAGTTTGAAATGTAACATTCTAACGAATATCGGCTCGTGGAGGCGAGCCTTCTTCGCTAAGCGGTTTGCTTGCTATCCGTTACGCTGTATTGTGTGTTGCGGATAATGTATGAATGTTTTAGATCGCTGAGTAATGAACATAATATGTTTATTACTTTGAGATTTGGATAGTAGATAGAACGATGGAAATAATCCATACTAATATTATAAATGCGAAAGTAACTCTGTCTGTCTGTTACTCTTTCACGCCTAAACGGCTGAACGGATTTTGATGAAATTGGTATGGTGATAGATGATAACCTAGAAATGGTCATAGGCTATAAATAATCACGCCATCGTTCTTAGGGGGTAGGCAGTAGGCAGATAACTAAATTGAGTTAGTGATTTTTTAGTCGTTTTTGTTGGGACTTCTGCTCTTTCACGTCTAAGCGGGTGAACAGATTTGATGAAATTTAGTAAGGTAATAGATTAGGTAACCTAAAAAAAACGATATAAGATCAGGATCACGTCATCGTACTTAGGGGGTGAAGGAAGTAGGCAGAAAACTGAATTGAGTTAGTGATTTTTTTATGGTTTTTTGCTGGGAGTTTTGCTCTATCATGCCTAAACGGCTGAACGGATTTTGATGAAATTTAGTTAGGTGATAGATAGTAACATAGAAAGGATATGGGCTATTAATATTCATGCTATCGTACTCAAGGCGTAGGCAGAAACCTAATTTAGTTAGTGATTTTTAATCGTTGTTTTAAAAGTTTACCTCATTCACGCCTTAACGTCTGAACGGATTTTTATAAGACTTGGTTACTATAAAGATAGGATCCAAGGCACGGACACAGGCTACTTTACTACGGGGGAAAATACCTCATTCCCGCGGAAATCTAGCGTGATCGTGTCAAGAAGCGCATGACGCCATAGCTACTGAAATGATTTTGATGTTTTTTTTTTAAATGAGTGTTACTAAGACTTCAAGTTAATATTTGATCACTTTTCTAACTTAGACGGTCGGTAGGCGCCATAATTTAGAGAATTTATGATAAAATTTGATGTAACTGTCTTTATTTAACTGTTTTACTTGGATCGAATTACCGTGCGAAGATACGATGCTTTTGAAAGCTTGTAAACAATACTTTTAACTATCACTTAGCAAATTTCTAAATTGGTAATATTATGGCTTGAAAAGGTTACACTTCAGCAGAACACCCTGTAAGGTAATCGCTGCTGCTACAATTCTCCAGAGTACTTAGTCCATACGGTTCTGCGACCATTATCACATAATTCTCGAGATTTTTCTCATCTCTCGACGTATTTTCTCATCGCCATTAAATCTAATTACGAAAAAAGAATACTACACGTCCTTGAACGGGCACAATGGAAAACCAGTTCTGAAATTACATAGTTATACGATAAATTATATCTTCGTCTTATCTACTAATAATGAATGACCATAACGGAACGGTTTCCTTTTATGGGACGTCAGTTATTACAGCTTGTTTGACCCCTTTGCGCTGTTGCCGCACGTACCGGTTTTTTCGGGAGATCTAGGGAAAATTTATATGCAACTGCTGGAAAAGATATAGTCGTTCACGAAAGTTTGAGCCGTCGGTTGGCCATGGAAATTTGGCATATTCCACTGTGTATATTAAAATTTTAGGTTATGTTCTTATTTTCTTGTCAGATTGATACGCAATGTTGTCAATATTGCATAGAGTTCTCTGATAACTCGCAAGCTCGTCGGTCGAGGCCGGGTACATTCGGCAACGTTGACTTTATTTACGTTATGACAGTAAAATAATACTGCCAACTTTAGATAAATAAACAAACGCTACAATGCGCTCAAACTTTCGTGAACGAACTAAAATTGTCGTGTTGAAATATAAGCGTTTTTACTGAACTTGATCATGAAATTTGTTGTTCTTTTGTTAATTACAAATTCAAAAGCTCTGACCAGGTGCTTTTGAGCGCTCCTTCATTGGTGGAGCAATAATGCTATTACCTTAAAATTCTGTATAGGACTTGAGATTGGTATTAAATACAGTGGAACTCCCCTATAACGAACGTCTGTATAACCAATTTCTCTGTATAACGAATTCCGTACAAGACATTGCACATTGAATCCAAATTCCATGTTAAAAATACTCTGTAAAACGAAGTAAATTCTCTTTATAACGAAATATTCAAAGAACATCATTCTTTGAATGGGTATTGGTAAGAAGGTATAAGGGTGGGTTTTTTCCGAAATTTTTTCGGACGTATGTAATGAATACCGACCCGAGATCCTTCTGATACAGTTTTAAATACACCCCTGGCTGTTTGGTTTCAATTTAACCATTACGCTAGTATGAAAGTTGTGCGAAAATGTCTAGAAGGGAGTGCTTAAGTTTGAATGATGAACTTGAATTTATCAGTGAAGTCGACCGCGACATTGCCTACTATAGAAACAAATTTTCTATACAGGGTTGGGATAAAGTTCGGCACCAAATTAATATGTATCTTGAAAACGAAACGGGCGATATTTTTGAAATTTGGCAGCTGAGTGTAATGGACCACATGCATTTGACGAGCATATTCTCATTAATGAGATACTTCCGTTTTAACCGGAAATGACCAATTTTTTTATTTATGGGACCCCTGTATATTTCTGCAGATTCTGAAAGAGCACTTTGTTTCGGATCTGTCCATACCAGGTTCCATGTAAAAATTATCTGTAAAAGAAGAATTGAGACAACAGATTTTTGATGAATGTGCATTAATACATGGAGAAGTCTTGAGAAAAGTTACTCAAGAATTTGTTAATAGACTGGCATATTGTCAGGAGGTGAATGGCAAGCACTTCGAACATTTAAAATGATTTTTTTTTAAATTATTTTTAATACATTTTTCTACTAGTAAAGTAAAGTATTTCTTCTTTTTATAGATTTTCATAAAAAATACGTCATGAAAAGCAGAAAGAGTTATCTACTACAAAGTATTCCGTTTTATTTCTCACTATTGATACAAATAACAACGATTTATTTATTTAAATGGATTTTTCCTCAAATGTACAAAAATACTGAATTTCTTCTTTTTACAGAGAATGTTTACATGGAACTCGATATGGACAGATCCGAAACAAGGTGCACTTTCAGAATCTGCAGAAATATACAGGATGTCCCATTTAAATAAAAAATTTTTTGGTCATTTCCGGTTAAACTGGAAGTATCTCATTAATGAAAATATGCCCATCAGATGCATTGTGGTCCATTACACTCAGCTGCCAAATTTCAAAAATATCGCCCGTTTCGTTTTAAAGATATTAATTTGGTGCCAAACTTCATCCCAACCCTGTATAACGAAATTTCTTTATAACGATCTTTTTTGCGGATTTGACGCTTTCGGAAAACCCACTGTATATGGATGCAAATATCAGCTCGATCGGAATTATATTTTGGAAATTATTCAAAGAGTGAAATATGTAAAAAATCGATAACTAAGAATATCAGAATTCTAAGGCTCTTATTTCACAATCCTTTCGAAAATTTGCGTGATCATTCACTTGGTTGATTTACATTCTCATATTCAAGTTTATTTTAATCGAAAGTTTTTACATGGGAATATAAGAATTTTTGATATTATTTTTTCGTACTGCTCTGAATTGGTATTGAACATTCAACTGCAAAATTCCATCTCGATCGATTTCGTTCTGTCTGAGATATCGAAGAACAAAAAATTTTAATGAATGTTGAATCATCAAAGAAACGTACCTACACTTTAATGTGTACCTAGAATTCCTAACCTTCTTAATCGTACCTATTGAAACCTTCCAGTACAGAGAGAAGAAGCAAAAGAGGAAAACAATGGACAATGTCGAACACCTTGCACGATATTCTCTGAACCGTCAGTTTATGGAGTTCCCTTCCGAGAATTTCTGACCTGTGTGCAACAATTCCATCATTCTTCGAGGGTTCAAACCACCCCCTTCAAATAACCAGCTGTTTCCTTCCCCGAAGAGAGACAGGAAAGAAGAAATGTTGGGTAAGTAGAACAGAGGGGTCGATGAACACTTATACAGGGTGTCCCAAAACTCGACGTCAACCGGAACCGGTTGAAAGGGCATGTAATGCTGGTTGTCAGAAAAATATAAAAAAAATCTAAGTTGCATGATTAAAAATAATGGGCATTTAAAGAAACACGAAAAATTACACACCCTGTGACAGTCTTTTCACTCCTGTTGCCACAAATATCAACTTTTTCCAACTTTTTTTTTGCTGTGTAACCCTGAATAATGCTTGTCTAACTGTAATCAAAATTTTGATACCAGCTGCTCTAGGTTTCATGAAAATAGGGCTTACTTTTCAAAAAAAAAATCAAAATAAACAATTGCCTAGTTCAACTGACTGTATTGAAAAAAAATGTACTACGCAAGTGTGGCATGTTTTGTCAAAAGTTGGTGCATTTAGTAAGGATTCCAAAATGGTATAATACTTGGTAAATTGTAGCTACCGTAGTTCAAATTCCCTTTCGATTGCCTTTGAATAACTTTTTCTTTAACTGCCTTCCAGTAAAAAAAGTTCATAGATTCAAGTCCGGTGAACGGAAAATATGTTTCCAGAAAAAAAAATTCCAGAGAGAAGAAATTTCTCCTGAAAAATTTTTTCTGGAAAAATTATTTTATCTGGAATATTTTTCTTGGAAAGGATGTTTTCAACAAACAATTGTAAGTACAAAAGAAAATATCGCTGCTGTAAGTGATAGTGTTACTGAATGTCCAGATTGTATACGTTTTACAATAAGTTGGACTTTGTGCATCCACACAGTCGTAGACAAAATTAAGAAAAGATTATGTGATCAATGTGAAAGTTAAAAAAATTAAATAACTTACTCTACCAAAATGGTACCTGGAGGTGCACTCTGATCTATGATTTTCGACGCCCTCGCCTTTCTTGCTTTACTGAAACATCAAACCGTATTATTATTATTATAAATACAGAAAAAAAGTTGATGACAGTTTTGTAAATAATTCATCTAAAATTATGAACATTCATACTTACTTCAAATTTTTAACCATACGTGATCGATTAGATCTTTTTTTCACCTTGCTAGGCGCCATTCGTGTTTTCGGCATTTTCAATGTAGGTAGGTATAAATATATAAATGTATGTACAACACGAGAACGTTCCTGGGCCAGCAGTATAGCCAATTTACACCTGTACGTACCAAATTGTCGAAACGAAGCCGTCTACTGAGAAGGCTATAGCAGAAACCACAGAATATCTGCGAAAGAAAACCACCCGACTTACCCCGTCTAGGTGCTGTGGCGTGGCTATGTAGGGCGTGTCACTTAAACCTTTATTCACTTACATGGCTTAAAATCGATTGCGAAAACGGAGTTTTGTTTATTGTGTATGTAATTCGAATGATTATCTATGGTTATGCGATTTAGTTTTCATCGAATCTTCATCGAATTATGATATACAGGTTGATCTGATTTGTTTCCGACAAACTGAAATGGGTGGTAGATTACATCATTTTAAGCAAAAAAGTTCCTATGAACATGGGTCTGAAAATGCTTCGTTTCCAAGATACGGGTGTTAAAGTTGAAAAAATAACTCGCGTTTCTTTTATATCTTTCCCAACAACATATTTCAGGAAAAGAATATTCAGAACAACAATTACATAGCCTACCACTTCTACTTGTAAGAGGGCAATTGAAAATCCGCATAATTTAAATTAAATATTTGAATGGGAATAATTTTCGGGAGAGTTTTGGGACCCTTTGGCTTTAAATGCATTTTTCTCTGAAACGATTGATCCTAGCAACTTCAAAGAAGTGTACCTTTTTCATTTGAAAAGAATGAGAGAATCGATTTTTTAAGTCCAAAATGTTGTACAGGGTAGCAAAGAAGTTGCAACGGTTTACATGGGTTGAAATGGTTGCCGGTGGGCCCTCTAAAAAATACACCTAAGTGAACCACAAATTGAATTTATCGTCCCAAAAAACGCCTGTATGTATACGAAATTTCATGAAAGGATTTCGAAGCAGTCAAAACATTGGAAGAAAACGCGAATTATTTTTTCAACTCTAACACCCCTTATCTCGGAAAAAAGCATTTCCGGACCCATGCTCATAGGAACTTCTTGCTTAAAATGATGTGATCTATCAGCCATTTCAGTTTGTCGGAAAAAAATCAGAACACCCCTGTATGAGCGAAAAACGTCTTTTTCAATAGAATTTTTCTGTAACATTATACTTTTTGGAGTATAATATGAAAAATATGAACACAGATCATATTAGAAGGTGAAGTTGAATTGTTTCCTCGGCTCAATCAATAAAGAACATAAATGGTCCTTTCAGATGTGAACCGAGGCGAAATCTCTATGTTTATATCCCCCTTTTTACTGTTTATAAATATAACATAATGTTTGTCATTCGTGTGATTTCCAAGATTTTTGACAGTTTTCTTGAGTCTACATATTGATGTGCCTTGCAGTGATTATGAAAAAGAATAAAAGTGTTGATAGAATTTTTCAAGCTATCGGTTGTCGGATCAGGAAAAATCAACATAAAACACAAAAAAAAAGATATAAGCAACATAAACAACGTAAACTCTATTGATAGAATTACTTTGGTCCGTCGAAATAGACCGAGCGATAAGATCGTCATCCGATTGCTCAGATTTCTTTGCCGAACGGTCCAGATGTGTACTCCACTCAATCTATATGTAATGATCGAATGGTTCAGAGCAATATGACCAGCAGATGTAATTGCCGAACGTCCCTACAGTATAGGGCAAAAGAAAGTATCAAAACACTCTTGAAATCATGGCGGTTGCTCAGAGAGGTCGGGCCTTCCCTATTTTCACTGCATTTAATTCCATTTTAATTTCAAGTTCAAATAAAAAATAATCACATTTCTATATCTGTATTATTTCCATCATTCTTTCTACTATCCAAATCTCAAAGTAATAAACATATTATGTTCATTACTCAGCGTCTAAAACATTCATACATTATCCGAAACACACAATACAGCGTAACAGATAGCAGGAAAACCGCTTAGTGAAGGAGGCGGCTCGCATCCAGTCGAGATTCGTTAGAATGTTACATTTCAAACTTCTTTCAAATGAACGGTGCGGGAACCACTCACAATTCAAGCTGTAGATCACGTGTCGGAGGCCCGGTCCGCGGCATTATTTTCGCTTCTAGGCGAACGAGCTTAACCGAAACTGAACGTCCGATCGCCCGAATCAACCCCGGCGATCGTGGATGGAGATCAGCTGTTGTTTTGATTCCCTCCCTTTTTATTAACGAAGTATAATCCTCTCAGCGTGCGGTTTGAAGTTTGTGACATTTTCCGGGAAAAGATTGTAGGTAAGATTTTAATTTTTCAGCAAGAAAGATGGAAACGGAAAAGAAGTGAGACTTATAATGCAAGAAGTGAACTTAAAGAAACGCAAAATCCTGTAGTTAAATGCTTACTATAATATTTTCATCATTCAAGTAATTAAGACACCTCGACCAACAATGCCAAATTTAATCATTAATTCTGCTCATAATCGTTCTTTCTGCTTAGAATGGTATAATAAATACCAGTGGCTGACAGGGAAAACCAGTTCGAATAAATATTTTGTTGGTTGCGGGGTCTCGGGCCTCCTTTGATTGAAATCTCACGAGCCGCCACTGCCTAAAATCCACTTCTATGTTCTGCGTTGTTAGCTGTATGTTAATCAACTTACCTACGTATTTTCAATAATCGTAACTGCGCCATCTTCTATTTTTTCTACGTGCGCAAAGTGTCAAATTTTTTCTACTTTTCTGACTCTTCCCATTATGATTAGAATGGTATATCGAGAATAATTTAACAGAACAACTTAACCTCACAACGACATCACCACGTGGGTGAAAGACAGAGATGAAAGCCGAGAGAGGCTTCAGGTTCAACATGGTACTAATGCGAGGTCTGCCGGAGTGAGCGAATTAGCTCTAAATCGGAAGAACTATTGAGAGGGTGTTACTAAATTGTTTTCGTTCGTAGCTTCAAAAGTTATTCTTTTTATTTTCTGTTTCAACGAATAAATTTAATTTTTGATGATCACCCTTCAGTAGGGACTGAAAAAATATTGTTGGGAAGGCCAAACTTCGTTAATACAGCCCACGGAGTATTTTTTCTGATATAGTTACATCAGCTCAGGTTTTTTGTCTGTTTTATGTATTGTAAAGAGATTTCCAATAAGAGGTGCTATTTTGATATTCAAAGAAAAATGCCATTCTTCAATATAAATGATCGGATGTTTATTTCGTTATAAAGAAGAAGCTACGCCGTTAATAGTGGAAATAACATCAGGCAAATGACTTTGCCTGAATTCACTTTGGGCTATTGGAGTAGATCCTTCTCTTTCACTTGGCCTCAAAGGAAGAAGTCGCAAGGTGTTAAATCACAAGATTTCGGTGGCCAATTGTGATCACCTTTTCGAGGAGATAACACGGTCAGCAAAGACACGACGTTGTTGTTGATCGGCCGGCTTGAGTTCTTGTGTTAACTGAACTTTATAAGCCTTAAGACCCAATCTTTATGCTAAATACGGGTAATGACGTTTGTGGAATGCCTTATTCCAAAGAACGACGAGGTATGCACAAACCTGGGTTTTCTTCAACACTTTCGGCTACAGCTGCAATAGTCTCGGCTGTTCTTGAGCGACGTGCACGGGTGTTATTCTTCACATAACTAACTTGTCCCAACAGCTCGAATTTTTCCTCCAATTTCTTTATTGCGGTCCGACAAGGTGCTTCACGACGACCAAATTTTCACCATTTTTATAGTGAATTTTAATAATTCAATGCGTTCTTGAAGCGCGTGTCGTTCAGTTTTTATTAATGGCGTAGTTTCTACTTGTCAAATGTCAAAAATGACAGCTTCAAAGTGACATCAACCGAAATAGCGGGCTATTCAAAATAACACCTCTTATTGGAAAACCCTTTGTTATGTTTGCTCTTGATTCAATAAAACGTATATTAAGGCTCTGGAACTGGAGGACGAGCTTCAGTGCAGTTACGAAAACAGCTCTGATGCCTCTGACGGAGGGCACAATAGATCTAAAGGTCCCAGTGGAATTCAACCGTCATAACAATCTACAGTCCTGCCAACTCAACCGCGTCAAATTCCCCATTCATAAGACCAAGATCGAAGGCAGTCAATATTCCAAAGTCGGCGCTTGTCCCCAAGTCTCATAACACACAACAAGACCATTAAATTCAGGTTAAGGTGTACCTGAAGAGAGGCCATTTATTCACCAGTCACGTTAAGGCATAATTCACATTCAAAAGCCGTGCGCGTTGCTCGTCCCCAGTGAATATTTTATGTTCCTTCCACGGAATCGATAGCCTCTCTAGAATTTCAAATTCTCTGGTCGACATAAGCCGGTTGCGCTCACTCTTGCACCTTTCTGATTTTAATTGATGGCATTTTCTCAGTGGTCGTGTAATTTTTTTCTGTGACCTGAATGGTGCTATATAGAGTTCTAGTTGTAGAAGAGCTTGAGAAAAGAGATGATAGTCGGACGCAGCCAAATCTGGTGAATAAGGGGGTTTTTCCAATAAGAGGTGCTATTTTGAATAGCCCGCTATTTCGGTATATGTCACGTTTGGAAGCTGTCATTTTTTGACATTAAACAAGAGGAAACTACGCCATTGGTAAAAATGGAACAATACACGCTTCAAGAACGCATTGAAATTATTAAAATTCACTATAAAATTGGTGAAAATTTGGCAGAGAAGGTTCGTAAAACTCGAACATTTTCGGGTCGTCGTGAAGCACCTTGTCGGACCGCAATAAAGATATTGGTGAGAAAATTCGAGCTGTTGGGACCAGTTAGTGATGTGAAGAATAAAACCCGTGCACGTCGCTCAAGAACAGCCGAGAATATGGCTGCTGTAGCCGAAAGTGTTGAAGAAAACCCAGGTTTGTCCATCCCTCGCTGTTCTCTGGAATCAGGCATTCCACAAAAGCCATTACACCGTATTTTGCATAAGATTTGGGACCATTGATCTTTTGCGGGAAAAGTTTCTGGACCGTGTTATCTCTCGAAGAGGTGATCACAATTGACCACCGAGATCTTGTGATTTAAAAACCTTGCGACTTCTTCCTTTGAGGCCACGTGAAAGAGAAGGTCTACGCCAATAGCCCACCGTGGATTCAAGACCTCAAAGATGGAATTCGTGAGGTTATCGAGGACATAGGGCAGCCACTTTGCGATTTGGTTATGGAAAATTCATTAAAAGGGTATGGTCCTGTAAGCGTGGTCGTGGTGGTCATTTGCCTGATCTTATTTTCCACTATTAACGGCATAGCTTCTTCTTTATAGTGCAATAAACATCCGATCATTTATTTTGAAGAATGGCATTTTTTAATATCAAAATAACTCCTCTTATTGGAAAACTTCATTAACACATTCTCGTACCCTCAAAAGACATACATTAATAACTAATGAACCGTTACGATCATCTCTTCCAATATTTTTCTCGAATTTAATTCCATTCTTCCAGACCATAAATTATCGATTCTTAGGCATTCCACCCACGCCTCCCACGCTATGTTGTCGAGCCACCTACGCACTAAACATCGCTCGGTGAATGTCGAGGAAGTGATTCAGAGATTTCACGAATCGCGGTAGCGGTATGCTCGTTTATCCGCTCATTTCATCTGTTAAAATGTACATAATTCAAGCATTTTATTCAATGCGTCTTGACGTTCAACAATCACGAAACACGGCAGCAATTAGATCAAGAACGCGTGATCTGACTCATAAAAGTAGCAGGTGGCCGTCCTGCATCCCGGATTTACATTCGGCAGTTTTTTTTTGACTTAGATGGGTTAACACTGCGCTCAAAGTTAGTGTAGATGTTTAAGCGGGCTAAATTCAAGCGTGTTTTCTTGATTGATTCGGTGTAGAAACACAAATGGAATTCGATGAATGTAAAAATTATACAGGGTGTCTCAAAAACGATTTCGATTTGAAAACGTAAGTCGTGTATAGCAAAAAAATGTTCAATAATTATGAAAGTAGACAATGCGCATTTTCAGTATTTTAAAATATGGCTTTATTCCATGTGATCGCATTGAGAGAAGGGTTAAATTATACATATAGTCCGTTCACGAAAGTTTGAGCGCATATAGTCCGTTCACGAAAGTTTGAGCCGTCGGTTGGCCATGGAAATTTGGCATATTCCACTGTGTATATTAACATTTTAGGTTATGTTGTTTGTTTTCTTGTCAGAATGATATCCAATGTTTTCAATATTGCATAGAGTTCTATGAAATTTCGCAAGCTCGTCGGACGAGGCCGGGTACATTCGGCAACGTTGACTTTATTTTGCGTTATGACAGCAAATACTGCCAACTTCAGATAAATAAACAAACGCCTACTACGCGCTCAAACTTTCGTGAACGGACTAGAGTTGGCGTTTGTTTATTTATCTGAAGTTGGCAGTATTTGCTGTCATAACGTAAAACAAAGTCAACGTTGCCGAATATACCCGGCCTCGTCCGACGAGCTTGCGAGTTATCAGAGAACTCTATGCAATATTGACAACATGCGTATCAATCTGACAAGCAAATAAACCACATAACCTAAATTTCAATATACACAGTGGAATATGCCAAAAATCCTGGCCAACCGAAGGCTCAAACTTTCGTGAACGGACTATCCATACTAATATTATAAATGCGAAAGTAACTCTGTCTGTCTGTCTGTTACTCTTTCACGCCTGAACGGCTGAACGGATTTTGATGAAAATTGGTATGGTGATAGATGATAGCCTAGAAATGGTCATAGGTTATAAATAATCACGCCATCGTTCTTAGGGTGTAGGCAGTAGGCAGATAACTAAATTGAGTTAGTGATTTTTTTCGTTTTTGTTGGGACTTTTGCTTTTCACGTCTAAACGGCTGAACAGATTTTGATGAAATTTAGTAAGGTAATAGATGGTCACCTAAAAACGGATATAAGATCAAAATGATCACGTCATCGTACTTAGGGGGAAGGAAGTAGGCAGAAAACTGAATTGAGTTAGTGATTTTTTTATGGTTTTTTCCGGAGTTTTGCTCATCCCTAAACAAGCTGAACGGATTTTGATGAAATTTAGTTAGGTGATAGATAATAACCTAGAAAAGGATATGGGCTATTAATATTCATGCTATCGTACTTAAGGCGTAGGCAGTAGGCAGCAAACTAATTAAGTTAGTGATTTTTCATCGTTTGTTTTAAAAGTTTACCTCATTCACGCCTTAACGTCAGAACGGATTTTATAAGACAGGGTAAATATAAAGATAGGATGCTAGGCACGGACACATGCTACTTTTTACGGCGGGAAAATACCTCATTCCCGCGGAAATCTAGCGTTATCGTGTCAAGAAGCGCATGACGCCATAGCTACTGAAATAATTTTGATGTTTTTTTTTAAATGAGTGTTACTAAGACTTCAAGTTGGTATTTGATCACTTTTCTAACTTAGAGGGTCGGTAGGCGCCATAATTTAGGGAATTTATGATAAAATGTTGATGCAACTGTCTTTATTTAACAGTTTTACTTGGATCGAATTACCGTGCGAAGCCGGGCGGGTCGCTAGTATTCATTATTCACAATTGTTTATTTTCAGTTCACTGTTCTTCAAAGAACAAGCCCTCAAAATACTAGAACTCAAACCTCGGTTACTTTTCTCGAAGCAAAACATTCGATTCCCGGACTCAATCTATAACAATCGATGTTTAAAGTTACAGTCGATTCCAATCGGGCAATTTTATGGTCCATAGAAATGTAATCCGTACACAGAGTCGTTAATTTCGTTACAAGGTCAGATCGTTCGAGTTTACGAGATATTGATTAACGTTAGACGAGTGGATGAAAATATGATCTGAAAAAATATGCCGAGACTGCTGTATTGAATGTTTTCGACGTTTTTTTCGTAGGCGGATACCAGCCTGATGATCAGTGGCGGCGTGATCTTTCACTGTTTGAAGCAGCGAAGAAGAAATATTCCTCGAGATGTAGGATTTTCAGGAAGTCGAATCAATTGAAATATTCTGATTTTCACTGCTTGGTCAACAATACAAATAGCTATTGTGATAATTGTACCTGGATTAACATCAACACCAACTGCCTAGTTACCAGTTCTTTCAAACATTGCTCCTCCACATATCCGCAGGCAGGCCATAACTTTGAATATTTAGATCGAATTTAATTCCTTTACAAATAAAAACTTCAGTTGTTGATCATTCAAAATTAATCTATTATCTTCTGGTAAGCACCTATTTAAATTTCATCTATTTTGATGTTAAAACCAATTGGGCAGTTTCGAGTGAAGTGTGTGAGACTCGACCAACTGAGCGATAACCACAAAGGCGGTGCAGAAAATGTTAACCATCCATTTTCCCCAGCCCAAACGCCTCTTCTGCTACCAGATTTGGGGTGACTTCATCGACAACTTCTGATTCAACTCTCGAGGTAAGTGCATACATATTCATTCTGTAAATGGCTCAACCTTGTAATTGTAGTCTGAAATTGGTTACAGTCATTTGCAACCATTTATTAACAACTAGCGGCCCGCCCCGGCTTCGCGCACGGTAATTCGATCCAAGTAAACTGTCAAATAAAGAAAGTTGCATCAAAATTTTATCATAAATTCCCTAAATTATGGCGCCTACCGACCCTTTAGTTAGAAAAGTAATCAAATACTAACTTGTTTTAGTAACACTCAGTTAAAAAAAAAACATCAAAATCATTTCAGTAGCTATGGCGTCATGCGCTTCTTGACACGATCACGCTAGATTTCCGCGGGAATGAGGTATTTTTCAGCCGTAAAAAGTAGCCTGTGTCCGTGCCTAGGATCCTATCTTTATATTAACCAGTTCTTATAAAAATCCGTTCAGACGTTAAGGCGTGAATGAGGTAAACTTTTAAAACAAACGATTAAAAATCACTACTTAATTAGTTTTCTGCCTACTGCCTACGCCTTAAGTACGATAGCATGAATATTAATAGCCCATATCCTTTTCTAGGTTACTATCTATCACCTAACTAACATTTAGGCATGATAGAGCAAAACTCTCAGCAAAAACCATAAAAAAATCACTAACTCAATTCAGTTTTCTGCCTACTTCCTACCCCCTAAGTACGATGACGTGATCATTTTGATCTATATCCGTTTTTAGGTAACCATCTATTACCTTACTGAATTTCATCAAAATCTGTCAGCCGTTTAGACGTGAAAGAGCAAAAGTCCACAAAAAACGACTAAAAATCACTAACTCAATTTAGTTATCTGCCTACTGCCTACCCCTGAGAACGATGGCGTGATTATTTATAGCCTATGACCATTTCTAGGTTATCATCTATCACCATACCAAATTTCATCAAAATCCGTTCAGCCGTTTAGGCGTGAAAGAGTAACAGACAGGCAGACAGAGTTACTTTCGCATTTATAATATTAGTATTTAGTATGGATGTTGTATGTACAATTTCTTTACTATCACCTATGGTATCTTCAACGTTTATCTCTATTAGAATATTCTTGGAACTATAGGAAGATCTTACTGAAGAATAAACATTTACTAAATAAATTACTTTCCATAGGTATCACTTCCCGAGAAAGAAACTGAGCGGAAAATGCTTTTCTCGAGTTAATCGAGTGCACGGACGCCACTGCGTGGGCAGGCCTTAAGCGTGGCGACCTCGTGGTTTACCCGACATGCATAAATTTGCTCGAACCGGGTCTTGATGTAACGAGGCCCACATACGCAGAACCGGATCGCTGGGATCAACAACTTTGCCTGCATGTGTAATTAAAAACTTACTTGCATTATTTTCTTCATCTACCTCTTTCTTTCTTTTTCTCTCTTTTTCCTTCGAGCTCTCCTCCGGTGATTGTAGAAACTTGAAATTTTAACATGACTCGATAGCTCCAGAGATGTGGTAAAAGGTTTTCCAATAAGACGTGTTATTTTGATATTCAAAGAAAAATGGCATTTTTCAATATGATTGGTGTTTACTTCATTAAAGAAGAATCTATGCCGTTAATAGTGGAAGATAACATCAGGCAAATGACCACCACGACCACACGCTTACTGGACCATATCCTTTTAATGAAATCGCAAGTGGCTGCACTATGTCCTAGATAGCCTCACGAATTCATCTTTGAGGTCTTGAATGGACGCTTGGCTATTGGCGTAGACCTTCTCTTTCACGTGTCCCAAATGAAGAAGTCGCAAGGTGTTGAATCACAAGATCTTGGTGGCCAATTGTGATCACGTCTTCGAGTGATAACACGGCCCGGAAACTTTTCCCGCAAAAGATCAATGGTTTCGTTGCTTGTGTGTACGTAGCGCGTCTTAATGAAAGTAAACGTTGGCCAGATCAATACTATCCAATTTCGGCAATAAAAACGTTTGTGGAATGCCTAATTCCAAAGTACGACGAGGAATGAAAAAACCTGGGTTTCTTCAACACTTGGCTACAGCAGCAATATTCTTGTCTGTTCTTGAGCGACGTGCACGTGTTTTATTCTTCACATCACTGACTCGAATTTTTTCACCAATGTCTTTATTGCGGTCCGACAAGGTGCTTCACGACGACACAAAATGTTCGAGTTTTACGAACGTCTCTGCCAAATTTTTCACATAATTTTAATATTTTTAATGCGTTCTTGAATCGTGTATCGTTCCATTTTTATCAATGGCGTAGTTTCTACTTCTACTTGTCGAATGTCAAAAATGACAGCTTCAAACGTGACATCTACCGAAAAAGCGGCTATTCGAAATAACACCTCTTATTGGAAAACCTTTACTTCTTCATGTTGGAAAAATGATTATCTTTTGCGATCATTTTCACGAGCACCGAATTTCCCGAAGTTATCGTGTTTATGGGGAGCTGAACTTTCAGTGGCGTGGAGTCAGAAACTTCAGAACATTTCGTTGTAGGTATTATGAAAAAATTATTGGTGGAATATATGAATATCAGTTGAAATTTCAAGTGAACATTGGAAAGTTTTGTATACTCTCTGTTCAGTCGTGAATGGTTCCCTAGCTGTTGGAGTAATTGTCCAGATTACTGGCGCTACCTGCGGCCGCAGAATGAACCCGGTAGGTACACAAACATCGCTATCAATTCAACAATTAGATTTTTCCCAAATATCGTACTCTCTTATATTGGAAACGTGATCAAACCTGAGTTTTTGATCATTTAAATTTCATCTATAATCTTCTGATAAGCACCCTTTTCAATTTCATCTGTTCTTCTGTTAAAAACCGACTAAGCAATTTTGAGTGAAGTGTGTGAGACTCGAACAGCTAAGTGATAACCACAAAGCCGGTGCAGAAAAGGTTAATCATCCTTTTTCCTATACTCAATCACGTACGCTACCAGACTGGGGTTGAATTAACACCTTCTTTACAACTTTCGAGGTAAGTGCACACAAATATTCATCATGTAAATTGCTCAATCTTGTAACAGTCGTCTGAAATTGGTTGAAGTCTTTTGCACCCATTTACTTTTAATGCTGTCAAATGAAAAACCCAATATTACCATCAGAGAAAAAACTTCAAAAGACTTTTTCGACAACAATACAAACAACCTGACGGACCACACCCATAAATAAACATTACCATATAATATATACATCAATTTCTCCTTTCCTCTGAGATATGCCCATCCTGTGTACGAACAGAACGCGCCTATTGTCTCGAGAGAGCCCAGTTTTCATGCATATTGAAACCAAATAAATATGATAGATTGTTCTATGCTCACGTACGATCGTCAGAAGCTTCCATCCAAGACGGAAATTAACCAAAAAGGGAATAAACCACGTCGTGCAGGCCCCCGAAGAGACAGGTTATTCCAGTAGACGAGCTGGTGGTGTAGGCTATTGCCTCCCGTATACGTTTTCGAATATCACTTCTCGAGAATACGGCACAGATGCATTGTAATCGTATGTTTAAGATGTGAATTTCCAATCTGTATATAGTCCGTTCACGAAACTTTGAGATGTCGGTTGGCCATGGAAATTTGGCATATTCTCCAATGTGTATTAAATTTTAGGTTTTTGTTATTTTCTTGTCAGATTGGTCCTCAATGTTGTCAATAGGTCATAGAGTTCTCTGATAACTCAGAAGCTCGTCGTTCGAGGCCGGTTACATTCGGCAACGTTGACTTAATTTTAAGTTATGACAGCGAATACTGCCAATTTCAGATAAATGAACAGAAGCCTACTTTGCCTCAATAATATATGAACGGAGTACCTATAGGAAGGTCCACGGTCGATGTTACCCAAAACGTTACTACAGCAAAAAATTTGTACAGGGTGTACCATAAAATATGGCCATTCAACATTTTCATTTCTCAATGTCTCAGGAAGTAAAAACCGAAATAAATGAAATATTGCGGCCATTTGACCGATACGAAACTTTGTGGCCTTAGTGCGAACAGGAGCATAGAAAAATTCAGATCAGAATAATATTGGAAAAAATCTCTATATTTCCACAACAAAATATCCGATTCGAGTGGAATTTATTTTCATGGTGAAGATTCTTATACTGAATCTTCATGCAGAATTTCAAGAGAATCGCATAATCATCAGCATAAAATTTGATTTTACTCAAAAGCACCTGCTCAGAGCTTTCCTTAAATGTTTGCAATACAAACAAGAATTTCGATTAAATTTTATCGCTCAACTGCCTATCAGAAACAAGCACAGTTGTTCAATATAAATAATTAATTAAAATTATCCTATAACACATACAAAATATGAATATTAATCCTTATTGTTTACATGACCAATTTGATAATCCCAAAATAACACATGGTGCGATAATAATATTTGGAAATATACCACAGATAAGCATCTGTTTACAGGGCGATAACTAAAACATCCAATAGAGCTCTTTTTAAGCGCTTGTTCTACTTAAAAGAGTTCTATATCGTTTTGCCCAAATGTCTGTAATTTTCGAATTTTGAGCCGAAGATGGTCTCAAACGATAGGGTTAGACTCCTAGTGAGTCCTAGAGCCTTGAAATTTTCAGGGTGAGTTCGGTTCCCAAATGACGTCAGTGGTGGGCTACCCGGTATATCACTTCAACCGTTTACCCGTGAAAAATTATTTCCACCGTTTACCCACGCAAAATCACATTTTTGTGCGCTAGTTCTACTTAAACGAAAGGGAATGTCCTAGAGACTTCAGATTTTCAGGGTGAGTTCGGTTCCCAAATGCCGCGGTCAAGTTTGTTAACCAGCCAAATCGTACAGGGTGTTCCATATAAATGGCCATTCAAAATATTTCTTCCTCAATATCTCAGACAAAACGGAACCAATCGAAATGAAATTTTGCCGTCACATGCAAGTTGATTATAATAAATCTCTCGCAAAATTTTGTGGCCATAGTGTTAACAGAACCATAGAAAATTCAACTGGAAATTGAAAAGAAAAATCTTTATATTTCCATAACAAGATATCCGATTCGACTGAAATTTATTTAGTGAACTAAGATTGATATACTGAATGTTCATGCCAATTTTCAGAAGGATTGTAAAATCAAAACATTTTCAATAATTGATATTTTTTATATACTTTTTATATACTTTCGTTAAATTTCAACAATTGATATCTTCCCAATCTTTAGTCGGACTTCAATGTTTTTTTCTTTCAATTCTCTCTATTATGTCGAATTTCCTCCATTAAACAGAAGTCCAAAAAATAATCTGCATGTTGTACAGGGCGTTTGAATGATATCATGTTTATAGTCAAATTTTAACGTCTTCTGTGGGCAATGCCAGGTTTCTGAGGCATATAAAACAATGAAGAGTTGTAGCCTAGTATCTCTTGAGTATTTTTTTTTTAACCAATTTATCTTGGAATCGTCCAGAGATATTCAACATTTTATCAACTCTTGTATTTTATGCATTAGCCATGAATATCTTCGCAACCATTTGTCCGATTTGAATGAAATGCAAGATGTTATAAAAATGTGAATATCTCTGGAATGGTACAAGTTAAAATGCTTTTTGAAAAAGCAAAATAATCAGGAACATCAGGGCTACATCACTGTATAGTTTTTAGAAGCCTCAGGGGTCTGGTATTGCCCACAGAAGGCATTAAACTGTAATGACAAAAACCCGAAATTTTAAACGACCTGTACAGCATGATGCGTTTCTTTCTTTGAACATTTCATTGTAGTATAATATTCGCCAATGAAAGAGCTACAACTAAAAAACATTCAAATCGTACAAATGGTTGCGAAGATATTCATGGCTAATGCATAAAATACAACAGTTTATAAAATGTTGAATATCTCTGGCGATTCCAATAAATTGGTTTTTAAAAAAACAAAAATACTCAAGATATACTAGGCTACAACTCTTTATTGTTTTTTATTGCCTCAGGAACCTGGCATTGCCCACAGAAGACGTTAAAATTTGACTATAAAACATGACATTATTTAAACGCCCTGTACAATATGCAGTTTTATTTTTTGGACTTCTGTTGATGGAGGAATTTTGACAATAACAAGAGCTACAATTTAAAGAAAGAAACATTGAAATCCGACTTAAGATTGGGAAGATATAAATTGTTAAAATTTTAACGAATTTTAGGTGGTGCGCTAATTTTGTCCATCAGTATATATTTCATTTTCTGAATAATTTCCAGGATGTAATTCCGATCTTGCTGAGATTTGCATTCATATCAATCTTATAGTCCTATACAAAATTTTGAGGTAATATCATCATTGCTCTACCAATGAACGAGCGCACAAAAGCACCTGCTGAGGGCATTTCTCGAATTTTTTTATGAAATGTCCACGTAGATTAAAAACATTTCAGAAATAGAGAAATCTCACCATATGACCATGAATTTAGAAGTTATTTGGATAGTCATGAATATTCTCTAAAGGTCAGCCCAGGTTTCCCATATATATTCGAGAACCTGTTGCATGAATATTTCAACGTTATTTCGTTTTTATCGCGAATGAAATTTACATAATTTTCGAGAATATTACGATTAGGGAACTTTTTCGATTCGTCGAGAGTTTAATTGTGTACACGTGTTTGTTCGAATTTACCCGACATGAATTAACGATTCGATTTCGATACAAAATGGTGATTTGGTTACTTCCGGAAGGTGATACTTAAATAGAAGATATTTCATGGCTAAAACAGAAGATTTAAATTATTTAATTTATGCCTCGAACAGAAAAAATGGCTGCAATACGCCAATACAGGGTGTAACTAAATAAGTGTAAAATATTTGAGGAGGTGATTCTCATCGAAAAAAGATAGGATCTTTCATATAAAGAAACTTCATTTGAGCATCCGTTGTTGAGATACAGCCCCTCAAAGGGAGTACAACAAAAATTTGTATAACAATTTTTTTCACAAGCACCAAAAAAGTTATTATATTGAAATTAACCTGACGTTTCTTACTAAGCAAAGACAGTTATTTATTTGGTTCACGCCATGGTTGTAAGGGTGGGAAACGCAACCCCTAAAGTTTATTTCCAATGTAACTTTTGTCTTATTATTGTTTACCATTTAAAAATTCATTTCCGATAGCCCGTTTCATTCTAAACAAAAAAAGTCTCCTGAGTTTTTTGCCCAAAATAAACCAGTTCGCAGTAAAAAATTATTTTACGAACAACTACAGAGATAGATCGTCATAAATGCGAAACTAATCTATCTAGTAGGACACTTTTAGCGATAGTGACAATTAAATTGGTATAACGCTGTCAGTTTATGACGATATATCTCTGCAGTTGTTCGTAAAATAATTTTTTACTGCAAACTGGTTTATTTTGGGCAAAAAACTCAAGAGACATTTTTATTTAGAATGAAACAGGCTATCGAAAATAAATTGCTCCAATGAAGTTTCTTTATGAAAGATCCTATCTTTTTTTCGATGAGGAATCACCTCCTTAAATATTTTACACTTATTTAGTTACACCCTGTATACACGACAAAGTTATTTTTCATCATGTCAGTGCTCCGGCCACACTTTGTGGACCCATTTTTTAGGTTCAAAATGTCCAATTTGATTAACACTCTGAGTTCAAAAGCAAAAAATGAACTCTCTATCGGCCAAATCAAATAAACTTTTATTGTGCACTTTGTAGATTAGATCTTGTGCCAAATTTCGGATCTTGACCTAACTTGATACAATCAACACTCGATTATTGAATTATAAAATTTCTTTATCAAAGATGAGATACTGAAATGAACTCTTCAAACTGAAAAAGAAATTTCTTGATAATTAGTTGTGAAGTGTCATTTTCATCGGCTGATATCAGATTTTCCCAGAAATGAATGCTACGAATAGAATTAGAGATAAAAGATAAGAAATAACAAAATATCGATTCGATTTCGATGATTTAAAACCTTCTCCAAGAAAAAAAATCATGAAAAACTACTGGAATAGTCTAAAATAATTTGCAAAACGTCAAATACCAGCAGAGAATAGCAAGCAATACATAATTACTCTGTGTCCGAAGATAATGCGGTCATA
Source organism: Propylea japonica (assembly GCA_013421045.1). Taxonomy (NCBI): domain Eukaryota; kingdom Metazoa; phylum Arthropoda; class Insecta; order Coleoptera; family Coccinellidae; genus Propylea; species Propylea japonica. The sequence continues at coordinate 1,371 of JACDNR010000965.1, read as the reverse complement.
TATCATTTTCTATGCCCTACAGCTGTTAAACAGAGAACACAAGCAAACAATCTAAATCTTCTATGACAGCGCATAAACACGCGACGCCATGTTCTATCAATAGGATGGCATACGAGACGAACGGTTATTAAATCTAATCGTGTCTGAGTATTAGAAAACGATGTACCTGCTCGTATAAAAAATACAACTCCATAACGAGCTCATCCACGACTCGAGGTAATAATGCTGCTGCCATTTATATCCTTTCACAGAGTGAGAATAAGAAAAAGAAGACGGTGGAGAAACTGGTTGTGAACCTGGCTTCAGGTGATGCAGAAAATTTCGGTAGGTTTATTACTGGTCAATTCATGATTTGCGTTGATAATTGTGAATGTATCCCCACATCAGGGTGAATAAGTTATGAATTTTAAAGATCCAATAAAAATTACGCAGTTACAATCAAATTCTATGTTCGATTAGTGCCATTAGGGCCTTACCAGTAGTCATAGATGACAAGTCACAAAAATTCCATATTCTATTACTATCAAATTATTAATAAATGTTCAAATGATGGAAATATCATTTTGCATAAATGTTCCAAGCGTTTCTTTCAGTTTTTCTGATCCAAACATAGATTTCCGTAAGTATGTGAATGTATTTTTATACAATTTTCTTCTCCTGTTTCATTGGCAGCATAATCGAACTCTAGAAAAGATAGAAATTTATCATTTTCACTCCGAAAAAACCCTTTTCTTCACTTCTGATAGCTTGAAAGACAGATAAAACCTTCAATAACTGTGAATTTAACTGTAATCAGCATCTCTGGTAAGTATTCGAAAAAATGATAAACACTCTATGATTCAATACAACTTGATTCACTTTTGAAAACAAAGAATACTCATAATATGAGAGTACATGATATCATAACATTATAATAAGTATTATTCTATCATCTAGAACTCAATGCTTTGATTCCTGAAGAGAATTATGTTAATTTCATCATATCTTCATTTGACAGTAGTGACTAGTAAACAAAGCAGGGAATTTGACAATTAAGTATACCTACCTATTGCCTCTGCATAGTATAATGAAAGGAGTCCCCATCGTGCATTGAAATTTCAAGATATTCCTTTCGAAAACGCTTGAATTCACATCATTCTTTTAGATTTTCTCAACGTTAAATACTTAATTTTCAAGTGGAATGTACTTGTTCTATTTCTATGTTTGATCACAGATCCCCATAATAAATGATTGACACAGAATTGAACACCTTAAGTAAATAGAACATAAAAAAAATCTTGCACTTTTATTTCTATGATTGATCACAGATCCCCCTATTTGAATGATTGAACACAGAATTGAATTAAATAGATCATAAAGAATATCATCTTT
>JACDNR010000964.1:0-32002 GCA_013421045.1 Propylea japonica | reverse complement strand
GTTCTATGGTTGACTACTAAAAAACATAAACAATCATAAGTTAGGTTAGGTTGTTTGTTTGGAAAATTATTTTCCAATTTTCCATTTTTTCTTCTTACTAACTTACTAACAGCAGAGAAAGCTGCTGACTGGACAATTTCATACCTCAGGAAAATATGACAGAACTAGATTTGGACTGCTTAGTTACTTTAGACTGTAAACAAGGGGCGGTTAGGGCTGTAAGATTCAATGGTATGTATTTTATCAAAAATATTTATTTGAAAACCCTCTTATAGGTTTGACACTATATGTAATATGTTAAGTATATGGAAATTTATTATGAATTATTCTAGTTGATGGTTCCTACTGTTTTAACTTGTGGATCTGATAGAAAACTCAAATTATGGAATCCCTATCGTAGCCTTCTCTTGAAAACCTATGGTGGTCATGGAAATGAAGTTTTAGATGCTTGCGGATCGAATGATAGCAGCCAAATAGTGTCATGTTCTTCTGACAAATCGGTTATTATTTGGGATGTTCCGACTGGACAACCAAAACGTAGATTCAGGGGTCATGCATCATCAGTGACCTGTGTTAAATTCAATGAAGAATCTACTTGGCTGTATCAGGTAGTTTAGACAATTGCATCATGTGCTGGGATGTGAGATATACAAAAACAAGCCAATTCAACAATGAAAGATGCTAAGGATTGTATTAGTTGCATTAGAGTGAGTGAACATGAGATACTGGCTGGATCTGTCGATTGTACAATTCGAAGATATGACTTGAGGAATGGTAGTTGTCACATGGATTATATTGGTGGTAAGTTATACACAATAGGAATAACTGAATATTATTAACATATGTACCTACCATATAAAAGATTTTTGTTCCTTTCAGCTCCTGTGATATCGGTGGACTTCTCTCATGATGGTCAGTGATTCTAGTTGGATCAGCTGATGATACTGTTAGGCTCATGGATAAAAATACTGGAGAAATGCTTTCTGAGTAAGTACTACAATAATAATTCACAATTGTAAAGTTGATAAATGTTCTTTTCAATCTTTCAATTGAATTTATGGTTCTGTTGACACTATGACCACGAAATTTTGCATGAAAATTCAGTATAACACTCTTCATTCACAAAAAAATTTCACTTGAATCGGATATCCTGTTATGGAAATATAGAGATTCTTTTTTCAATATTCCAATTGAATTTTCTATGGTTCTGTTATTACTACGCCACAAAAATCTGCATGAACATTCAGTGTATCAATCTTTATTTCTAAAATAAATTTATTCGAATCAGATACTTTTTCATGGAAATATAAAGTTTCATGTTTTCAATATTCCAATTGAATTTTCTATGGTTCTGTTTGCACTATGGTCACAAAATTGCATGAGGCTTATAATGAGCATCTTGCATATGGCCGCAACATTTCATTTCGATGGGTTTCGTTTTGTCTGAGATATTGAGGAACAAAAATTTTTAATAATATTTTATGGAACACCCTGTACGATTTGGCTGGTTAGCTGAGCCATTTGGAAACCGAACTAACTCTGAAAATTTCAAGTCTCAAGGACAATCCCTTCGAAAGTTATTGTACTTACGGCCAAACGGACAGATTGAATTTGACCACGAATTCGTCATTACGAAGTAGAACCCTATCGTTTGAGACCATTTTCGGCTCAAAATTCGAAAATAACAGACATTTGGGCAAAACGATATAGCACTCGTTTAAAGAGAACGAGCGGTCAAAAAGTGAAAATAATAATTCGAAGATGCCGGACCCCACAATATATTATGCTAAATTATTTCTAGTACAATTTCAGATACACAGGGCACAAGACAGACGATATGACTATTGAGAGTGGCATCATAACAAGTGATGATTATGTGCTATCTGGTTCCGTCTCTGGACAACTCTATATTTGGGATCTTATAAGTGCAAAAGTTGTTAAAAAACTAGATCACAATCAAGGAAAAGTTTTGAATTCAATTGGTATTCATCCGAAAAAAAATATTATTCTGACATCATCAACAAATACTATTAAAGTTTGGGGACCTGGCGATTTAACCATTGAACCTCAGGATATTTGAAAAACAATATTATTGATGAAAGACAACTCCAGAAGAAAATGTGTTTTTCATGTTGTCGTAATGGTATTAACTGTTTTTGATGTAAGGAATGCAATTTCTAGTGAGAAATTTTTGAAAAAGATTGAAAGGAATATGAATATTGAAATTCCATATATCAGTATTCTCCTTTTTATATTCAACAGATAAATTTGTTTATTATTGGACAAAAATCTTGAAAGTATGAAGATAATCATTTGAAAATGAATTTCAACAAACAGTAATAGCTGAGGTCTTATCTATTTTCGAAAATAAAGATGAAAAAAGGAAGTGAAGAAACTGCAAACTTTATTGGAAGTCTATAAGGAGATGATTCATCGAAACTCATAGAACATTATGATATGATTGACGTATTTCATGAGCAACACCACACAAAAATTGGATCAAAATGTACTGCCGTTATGGAAATCATTTAATTAGAGAAAATATTCTGTTATTATCGTAAAAGAAAATATATATTTACCGAGAAACAAAAACTCTTTCAATCAGAAACAATAATTCAGCATCAGGTTTGTATTTCTGTGTAATGAAAGCATTTCAATTGTTAGCCGTGGCGGCTGCTCAGAGGAGGCTGGGCCCCCCTAAGTTCACTGCATTTTATTCAATTTTTAATTCAAGTTTAAATAAAAAATAATCACTTTTTATATCTGTATTATTTCCATCATTCTATCTACTATCCAAAGTTCAAAGTAATAAACATATATTTATTACTCAGGGATCTAAAACATTCATACATTATCCGCAACACACAATACAGTGTAACGGATAGCAGGCAAACCGCTTAGCGAAGGAGGCTCGCCTCCACGAGTCAAGATTCTTTAGAATGTAACGTTTCAAACTTCGTCAATGAACGGGCGGGAATCCACTCAAATTCAAGCTGTAGATCACATGTCGGAGGACCGGCTCCGCGGCATTATTTTTGCTTGCTTGGCGAACGAGCTTAGCAGAAAACTGGACGTCCGATCGGCCCGAGTCGAACGTGGATGGAGATCTGCTGTTGTTTTGATTCCTTCCCTTTTTATTAACGAAGTACTAGTTTGGCCAATAGATCTACCTTTTTAAATAGATCTACCTTTTCAAACATAGATAACAATCAAGTACTTACTGTTATTCACTTCGGTAACATTCAAGTTCCTTCAATCACCACTGACAGGACCTGTCAATAACAATCAATAAATGGGATATCTCCACAACCGCTTTGGTGCCACCTATCCTATGCACATGTGAAGTATTTCCGTTTCCCAATGAAACACCCTGTATAAGTCATGAATAAGTCAAGTAAATAATGCAAAATTGAAATTTAATATCATTCAACCTCTATCAGAATCTAGAAAAGATTAAATGCACGATGAACTTTTTATTTGAGACACACCGGTAAAAAAATACATTCCAATCGATTACAGTACACTTGCATTTATAATTAAAAACTCAATTGAAACTTCACTTGTTACTGGCACGAGACTTGGACAAATGTTCCTTGTTCATCTTTTTCTGCCATCTTTTGTTCGCTTCTTGTACCTGAGCTGTCATCAAATGAACCTTGTTGATGAATATATCTTCTTCTCGTTCTTCCACATCAGTATCAGTCTCCTTGAACAGAAATAACTTGGAATCACAATTTGAAATCAATCTGTAAAATATACCTACAGGTTGGAAATTCACATCGGAAAGACATGGTGTATGTCTGTAGCTGACCGAATTCAGTTATCTGATAGCAATTAGCCTATTCGTTTTGAGATATTTCGTGCTCCTGAGTAACTCAAAAGCTCGAGATACGGCTTGCCATTGGCTGCGCACAAGTACTGGAACAGCTCAGGAGCACGAAACTCCACAAAACGAATACCCGTAAATAATGTAGTGTCTCCTTTTTAACGTTGGGAGTGGCAATATGGTAGGGATCCTGTATAGTCCGGTTTATTTAGACCAAAAAATGAGAGTGAAGTTACATAAGTCCCAACAAGCTGAATTCTGTGAAATTTCCAAATATAATTATAAACAATGTCTAGAAGTTCCCCATCATAAGGAAAAATTTAAGTCAAGGTCAAAGGTCAAAAAATGAGTTTTTCGCGATTTTCAGCAAAACGGTAAGTATTATCATGAAAGTACGTCAGACAAAACTTGTAGATCATAAATCTATAAAAAATGTATCAATACTTTTTTTCTTACGAGCCACCGTTTCTGAGATACAACGATTCAAAAAGTTATTACTACGCGCTAAGTACACTACCTCAAAGTCATTATGACGATAACGACTTTTATAACTTTTTGAATCGTTATATCTCAGAAACGGTGGCTCGTGAGAAAAAAGTTTTGATACATTTTTTATAGATAATTTTATGATCTACAATTTTTGTCCGAGGTACTTTCATGATAAAACTTACCGTTTTGCTGAAAATCGCGAAAAACTCATTTTTTTGACCTTTGACCTAAATAAAAATTTCCTTACAGGGGAATGATGGGGAACTTTTAGACATTGTTAATAATTATGTTTTGAACAACTTCACAGAAATTCAGCTTGTTGGGACTTAATGTAACTTCGAATGTCTAAATAGACCGGACTAGTAGTACGCGCATCGAATTATTTAATATGTGCCATGCTGCCGGTAATACTCGATTCAAGTACTTGCGGTTGCATACCAAACTGGCTGACAAAAGTCACTCTCAACGATAAGAGAGAGATAACACTTCATAGTCAATCGTACAACTGAGTCAAATTTGGCCAATGTAACCACAGCTTACCATAGTTACATAGTTACGTTGTAGTGACAGTTAATACACCTGTTATCTGTCAACTCACGTAACCATAGTTAGATGGTAAGAGGTAACCACAGCTCGCCAAAATTCGCCTCTGGATTTAGTCAGTTACAGCACGTGAATCTCTCGAATATAGAACTGTTCAATGAAGCATTGTATATCCTTCCGATGTGTAGTTCCAAATCTGTATATCACTTAAATCAAGCTCTTTATTACTAGACTCCGAAAAAAAACACCTCTCACACTATGTGTTGAATTAAAAGATTTTAAGGATAGGTGCGCAAAGAACATCAAAATGAGTTTCAAAGTTCCGAAGGAATGATCCATCTTGGGAGATTCCGCCAGAGTTTTTCCTTCTCGGCTTTCTCCTTCTTCAGAAACTCCTTCTTATAGGTACATTACCTATAACACAGAAGGGTTCTGGGCCAATGAGTGACGTCTATCTGGTATACAGATGGGTAAAATCCTTAGGAAGGAAGGATAATGCATATTGCCCCGAATATATGGCAAATCAGGGACCAATGATGGAAAATAACTCAGTTGAATATGGCTTCTCAAAAGATAAAGCTACAAGGTGTAGTTTAAGGGTGTGCATAACTAAAATAGAATGCAGTAAATATGTTTTTACCTGAAATTCGGCGAAAACCATTCGTTCATATTCATCTCGTCCAAATGATACTCGTCAACATGGATGGAATTACTTCTCGGAGATGGACTTCTGCTGGTGTAAGGTGATGAATTTGAATCGTATGAGATATTCCTCACAATGTTACTCCTGTGACTGTTCGTGTCTTCAGCCAAATATTCGTCAGTCATGTAAGCGCTCAATTCACGCCATGGGCTTGATGATCTGTATCTCGCATCTGCTGTATGTCTCTCAACTTTCTTGGTTCTGATTGGAGATAAGGCTCGTTGATCGAGGTTGGCAGTGGTACCGTACCGCCTTTGAGAGAAAGGCTGTTGCATCGGTGTTTTGATCCAGTCTTTTCTTCCGACATTTTTTCATCATAGTTCTAAGGAAAGATAAATATTAAAGACTAGATTTTTACCCGCGACTTCGTCCGCATATTTTATCTGTATGTAATGTAACAGTCAGTTGAATAAAAAATCGTAAGTAAAAAGTAGTCTGAATTTTGGTACCTTCCTACCCTATAAGTTAAATAGTGTGATGGAATGTCGCTAAGTTTCGATCCAAGTAAAACTGTTAAATAAAGACAGTTGGATCAAAATTTTATCATAAATTCCTTAAATTGTGGCGCCTACCGACCGTCTAAATTAGAAAAGTGATTAAATACTAACTTGAAGTCTTAGTAACACTCAGTAAAAAAAACATCAAAATCATTTCAGTAGCTATGGCGTCATGCGCTTCTTGACACGATCACGCTAGATTTCCGCGGGAATGAGGTATTTCCCGCCGTAAAAAGTAGCCGGTGTCCGTGCCTAGGATCCTATCTTTATATTAACAAAGTCTTATAAAATCCGTTCAGACGTTAAGGCGTGAATGAGGTAAACTTTTGAAACAAACGATTAAAAATCAGTAACTTAATTAGTTTTCTGCCTACTGCCTACGCCTTAAATACGATAGCATGAATATTAACAGCCCATATCCTTTTCTAGGTTACTATCTATCACCTAACTAAATTTCATCAAAATCCGTTCAGCCGTTTAGGCATGATAGAGCAAAACTCCAGCAAAAACCATAAAAAAAAACACTAAATCAATTCAGTTTTCTGCATCCTTCCTACCCCTAAGTACGATGACGTGATCATTTTGATCTTATATCCTTTTTAGTAACCATCTATTACCTTACTATATTTCATCAAAATCTGTTCAGCCGTTTAGACGTGAAAGAGCAAAAGTCCCAACAAAAACGACTAAAAATCACTAACTCAATTTAGTTATCTGCCTACCCCCTAAGAACGATGGCGTGATTATTTATAGCCTATGACCATTTCTAGGTTATTATCTATCACCATACCCTTAGACTTCCTTTGGCTAAGACCATACAAATTTCATCAAAATCCGTTCCGCCGTTTAGGCGTGAAAGAGTAACAGGCAGACAGACAGACAGAGTTACTTTCGCATTTATAATATTAGTATGGATTTAACTTTCAAGAATCAGATCGACATAGCTGAAATATAGGTAACATTCCGACTGCATGCAAGAAAAGGAAAGCCATTTTCGATTTCAGATTTTTTGTTATTCGCCAACGGCTTGCTTGTTTGTTAGGGGTTTAAACAACAAACTTCATACCAAAACACAAAATCCTCTGAGGTTAATCTCATTTCCCATGCACAAGCCATTTACTACCAGAAATATATAATACCTACTGTCTTAAAGAAGTTATTGTATCGGAATATGTTTGAAACTTCCCGCGAATCTCCCCATTTACAACATTTTGTTCCTGAAGCCACATCTTCACTACTCCTAGCAGATTTTGGGCCTCAGAGGAAACGGTTTCTTTTTCGGCCTGTGTTTCTGAAAGGGAGTCAATTCTAGATTTCTTATGCAATCGTTATTGTACCTGCATTGTTTTTCCAGCTGATCGTGAGTGCTCCTCATCTGTTCAATGGTTTTTGAGAGATCGTGGTTTTTATGCGTTAAGTATTCCTTTTCAGCGATGGTTCTCTTCAATTGCGTCTTGTATTCTTCCTTCTCTTGTTTTAACACATCATACGCTTGCTCCAATACTGTAGTTTTTTCCGGAGGTTGATCATCTGTGTGTGTATCTGATCATTCTGAAAGGAAGTTATTGATAAAAATTTAAGAAAAGCCCTGGGCAGGACCTTTTAAGCGCTCGTTCTTTGGTGGAGCAAAAAGACCTCAAAATTTTATATGGGCTTTGAGATTGATACCAAATATATAAATGCAGAATCTCATCACAATCGGAATTATATTCTGGAAATTATTCGAAAAAGAAATATTAAAAAAGTTAATAATTACAAAAATTAAATTCTATAGTTCTGGCGATGCGATCCTCTCAAAATTTGCATGAACATTCAGTATATCAGTTTGTATTCACAAAATAAATTTCACTTGAATCAGTTTCCTGTTTTGGAATTATAGATTATTCTTTTCAATATAGTCCGGTCTATTTAGACCAAAAAATGAGAGTGAAGTTACATAAAGTCCCACAAGCTGAATTTCTGTGAAGAAACATAAATAATTATAAACAATGTCTAAAAGTTCCTCAACATTCCCCTGTGAGGAAAAAATTTTATTCGAGGTCAAATGTCAAAAAAATGAGTTTTTCTCGATTTTCAGCAAAACGGTAAGTTTTATCATAAAAGTACCTCAAACAAAAATGTAGATCATAAAATGATCTATAAAAAATGTATCAATACTTTTTTTCTTATGAGCCACCGTTTCTGAGATATAACGATTAAAAAGTTATAACTACTCGCTAAGTACACTACCTCATAGGTGGCGTGAAAACGTGTGCATATTATGACGATAACGACTTTTATAACTTTTTGAATCGTTATATCTCAGAAACCGTGGCTCGTAGAAAAAAGTATTGATACATTTTTTATAGATAATTTATGATCTACTATTTTTGTTTGAGATACTTTATGATAAAACTTACCGTTTTGCTGAAAATCGCGAAAAACTCATTCTTTGACATTTGACCTCGAATAAAATTTTTTCTCACAGGGAATGATGAGGACTTTTAGACATTGTTTGTAATTATGTTTTGAACAACTTCACAGAAATTCAGCTCGTTGGACTTTATGTAACTTCGAATGTCTAAATAGACCGGACTAATATTCCAATTGAATTTTTATATGTAATTCTGTTACCACTATGGCCACCAATTCTCTGCATGAACATTCAGTGTATCAATCTTATTTATTGAAAAATTTCATCCGAATCGCCATATTTTTTTTATGGAAATATGAAGTTTCTTCTTTTCAATATTCCAATTGAATTTTCTATGGTTCTGTTCAACACTATGGGCACCAAATTTTGCATGGAGCTTATTATCATATGGCCGCAACATTTCATTTCGATGGATTTCGTTTTGTCCGAGATATTGGGGAACAAAATTTTGAATGGCCATATTTTATGGAACAGTCTGTGCGGTCTGCTGGTTAACGAACTCAACCGAACCATTTGGGAACCGAATGTACCCTAAAATTTCAAGTCTTTAGGACATCCCTTCGCAAGTTATTGTACTAACGGCCGGACGGACGGCCCACACGGACAGAATTGAATTTGACCACGAATTCGTCATCAGCGAGTCAAGCCCTATCGTTTGAGACCCTTTTCAGCTCAAAATTCGAAAATTACAGACAAAAATGAGGAATTACCTCTTCGTCTAGTAGTTTCTGCCGATGAATCGATTTGTTCAATTCACACTTCATCGGGATAATTCCACCTGGGCATTAGAGCTAGTCTTCTCATTCTTCAGCTCGCTACGCTGCGCTTACAACACAGCACACCTCAGCTTCTCTTTCTCCAACTCTGTCTTCAATCTTGGATCTCATCCTTCTGTTCTTGTACCAGCTGATTGAGTCTACTTTGTTCTTCGATCGAAGCTATAATCTTCGTCTCGAGTTCTGTTTGAGTATCGGTCAATTCCTCTGGAATCTGAGACATATGCGACTCTTTGACTTTGAAGTTCTTCTTGTATAAGCCCTCCTTTGAAATCTGCATCAGATAGTCTTTTCTTCAAATCTGCCATCTATACGAAGGAAATTTGTGATTGAGGAAATTGTGATTGAATACTGCTACTGGTAGAGCTAAAAGAGCTCTTATGGCGTGCAGACGTCTATGCGGGCAAAAATTGGGGTTTGTAACCCAAAAATACTGCGATGGATGTACGTCATGATTGTGAGACCTATAATCACATATGGGGCAGTAGCCTGGTTTGCTAAGGCAAGTCAGGTAAGTACAAGGAGAAGATCGATAGTACAGAGGCTTGCCTGTGTGTGCAATCACTGGAGCTATGAGAACGTGCCCATAAGGGCACTTGAGGTCATTACGGGGTGTCATTCTCGGGATCACTAGTTCGACGAACGTATACGTTCGTCACTTTATGAGCTTCGACTTTTGGAAATTGAAACAATTATATATCCGTTCGAAATGAATGTGAACTCTAGTCGGAACGAGTAATTAACGATATGCTAGAGAATTACTTACTTCGAACTATTATCTAGATTTTACGCGCTCATGAATGTATACGTTCATGAACGAGTGAGCCCGAGAATTGACACCCCGATCTAGCACCTCTACATCTGTGATTGATAGGGTAGCCCATGAGTTTATCCTCCTATATATACAGGGTGATTTTTTTAAGTGTTTCCTTAGACGTTTCGAGGAAGGAATTGTAATACAGACTCAAGATTTTGGATTTTCTTTTAGAGTATATGAACTTTAATTGTAAAATATTTTTAAGAGGAATCTACTTCCGGTTTCACTCGGAAACGAATGTTACTTCGTTATTTCAAATGCAACACCTTTATATTATACATATTCGGATTCTTCGTCAATTCTACACTGATTTGATGTATAATATTTGCAACCACCCAAGCGGTTCTTGAATTATAGCCTTATTTATCAATTTTTTGAAAAAAAGGTTGGTCACAAATTAGTGTTCATATCTTCAAATTCTCATTACAATAATTTATTTTTCGAAAGTGAAACATAAGAAAGTAAGCTGTACTGTCTCTTGTTTACTTATGAGGAAATATTATACAGGGTGTCTGAAAAAGGGCCCCAAAGTGAGCCTCAATAAACTATGAAATCTCACTTTTTTCAAATGACAACCCTATAATTTTGTAATTCCAATCGATTGCTCGTCAAAAACCAGTTAGTGGTGTCCCGAACCTTTCATGCCTCTAAAATCAGTATTTTGCCGTTATTCAATAAAAATTCGAATTTCAGGATTAAAGACAGGTTCGCACAGTTTTGTAAACTTGCATTTTTGAAGTAGGCTATGTTAGGAACTGTTATTCTTACTTTTTCTTACATATCAAGCACTAAGCAAAACATGCAATAATATTTCACTGGAATGATATATCAAGGGTATGTTCTTTATTTGCGGGCAAATGTAACAAATTCCTAGAAAAGGTAATTAGACATTCAACGAACGAAATTCACTTTTACTGACTTTAAACGAAATCAAAATCGAAATTCCTGTGGCAACTGTCTGATGGAACCTCTTGGATTTGCTTGAATATGTCCTAAAATATTATTTGATTTTCTTCATTATCTGTTTACTCTATTCAATAGATTTCGTTTTTGGGTTAATGCTTCCAGTACGGAGAAAATTGTTTTGATACTTCCTGAACTTCGATTTTGTTTAAGGTGTTAAATGTTGATTTCTTTCGTTAAAAGTTCTGACTGCCCTTCTAATATTTTTTACATTCACCATAAAGAAGAACATATTCAATACATCACTGTTACTTGCATAGTGTCCGACTAATCAAAAAAGTATAAATGACAGTACTCTAGAATGCACATAGACTTATATATTCTATGTCTATGAGAATGCATTATAAATCAAAAGACATAGCCTTCTTGAAAACTTCTATCCTAATAAATGTATGTTCAGACTAAGAACCTTGATTCAATCCTGAAATTCGAATTTTATTGAATACGGCAAAATACTGTTTTAGAGGCATGAACTGTTCGGGACACCATAACTGGTTTTTGACGAGCAATCGATTGGAATTACAAAATTATAGGGTTGCCATTTGAAAAAAGTGAGATTTCATAGTTTTATTGAGGCTCACTTTGGGGCTCTTTTTCAGACACCCTGTATAATATTTCCTCATAAGTTAACAGAGAGTATCATAAATCAGCGTACTTTCTTTTGTTTCACTTTCGCCAAAAAGAATTATTGTAAATGAGGAATTTTGAAGATATGAACACTAATTTATGACAACCTTTTTTTTCAAAAAAATTGATGATAAGGCTATAATTCAAGAACCTGCTTGAGTGTTTGCACATATCATACATCAAATCAGTGTAGAATTGAACGAAGAATTCGAATATGTATAAATATACAGGGTGTTGCATTTGAAATAACGAAGTAACATTCGTTCCGGTGAAACCGAGAAGTAGATTTCGTTTGAAAATATTACAATTAAAAGTTTCATGTACTCTAAAACGAAATCCAAAATCTTGGACCTGTATTACAATTCCTTCCTCGAAAACGTCTAATGAAACACTTAAAAAAATCCCCATACCCTGTATAAGGAAGGTACAGGTAATGAGAGAATAAAGAATCAGAGAGTCTGGTCCTCTCTGAACAACTCATCTCATCTGCGAACCTCCCTAGTGATGTAATGATCAAGAAAGTAAGCACTGAGAAAAAACTTCAGGACATTGCTAAGTGAAAGAGAGGAATGGGAACGGGAAAACCTGACTATAACCTCAAAAAAAAAAATACCGTAAAATGGTATACAGATGGTTCCAAAACCTCTACAGGAGCTGACGCTGGGATATACGGGCCAAGTACCAAGTGTGCACTGTCGCTAGACTCCTGTATGAGCGTCTTTCAAGCGAAGTCTTAGCTATTAAGAGATGTCTACATATAAATCTGAAAAGAAACTATCAGAAGTGCGGTATAGCCATACACTCACTCGATGGGAGTGCCGGAACAAACTCAATGAGGTAGGCAAGAAAAATAAGGTTATTTTAATCTGGGGTTCCGGGTCATTCGGGGAATCAAAGGAAACGAAGAGGCCAATAACTTGCCACTCATTGGATCAGCACGCTTCTGTGGTATATTAATTTACCTATAAAAAAGTTTTTCTGGAGAAGGAGAAAGCCGAAGGGAAAAACTCTGGCGAAATCTCCCAGGGATGGATCATTCCACTAAGTTCTTTCGGAACATCGAAACAGCAAGATCCAAAAGATATCTGGATCTTAGTAAGAAACATTACACCTCCTCAATGGCCAAATGGTGCCTCAGGAGGCACCTGTTGAGATGGGATTGTCGGACACTGACGAGTGTAGGTCTGTTGGGAGGAGAAAGAAACCCCCCTTCATCTAGTCACGGAATGCTTAGGCATTGCTGCGAGCCTTAAGAAAGAATGCCTCGGAACGACAAACTTGTAAGAGTGAGAAACTCGCCTCGTTGAAGCCTTCACAGATATTGGATTTTATCAGATCTCTGGAACTGGAAGGCGAGCTGTGAGGGTAGGGTCCGAACAGCTCTGTAAGGGGGCACAATAGACCTTAAGTTCGCCGTGAACTTCAACCCCTTTTAAATAAACTAAACTAAATGAATTCTTTGCCAAAGTGAAAATGCATAATTGAATATTACGAAATAGACTTACTGACTTCTTGAGTTCGTCGAAAACGATTGGTAAACTATTCTTTCTGTGTTGTAACATCCCACGTGAATGGTCAGAGTTCCTCAAATCTTCATAGAAGTGGATATTTGAAGCCTCACATTTTTCCAGACCGTTGTTTAATTGCCCCAACTATAAACAAATGAAATACAGAGGTCTTTATGAATGATTGTGACAGCGCAGTTGGCTTTGGATTGCAAAATACCAATCTCTAATCAATCAGAACATAGCATGATCACAGAATTTGTGTTTGCATAATCCAAGCCAACTGCACTGTTACAATCATTTATTATAGAGACCCTGTATTTGGTATAGTCCTTCACGAAAGGTTGAGTCGTCAGTTGGCCATGGAAATTTGGCATATTCCACTGTGTTATTTAAGATTTTAGGTTATGTTGTTTATTTCTTGTCAGATTGATACGCAATGTTGTCAATGCATAGAGTTGTCTGATAACTCGCAAGCTCGTCGAACGAGGCCGGGTACATTCGGCAACGTTGAATTTAGTTTTACAACTTCAGATAAATAAAGAAACGTCTACTATTAGTCCGGTCAATTTAGACAATTGAAATAAAGAAAATTCCGACAAAGCCAAATTTTGTAGAGACCTTAGGTTTACCACAAGGAATAAAGTCTCAAAAGTCCCATCAGTCCCATGTGAGCTTAGGGTTTTATTCGGGGTCAAAGGTCAAAATTTTAGGTTTTTTGGATTTTTCTCGAAAGCGGTAAGTTTTGTCGAAAAAGTACCTCGGAGCAAAGTTGTAGATCTTAAAATTCTCTATAAAAATGGTTACTATGATTTTTTCTCTAAGACCCACTATTTCCCAGATATTGCGCTTGTAAGAATCATGTTCTACATAGTATGCACACATATGCCACGTATATACATATTTAGGTACTCAAGCAAGCAAAAATGCCTACTCGTGCCTCTTCTATGTATACATTATACTATTCTAAGAAAAATTTACTCTAAATGACCGCCGGTCCCTTACCTTTACGTAATTTTGAAAAATATGTTCAGTATTTACGTAGACATTATGGTCATACAGTTACGGTATATTTGATGGCTACAGTGACACAACAAAGAACATAAAAGCTGCAGAACAACGTCGTCGTGCTACAAAAACATCTCTCAGGTACCGACATAATGTTTGACGAATTTATGACAGTTCCAGTTAATCAACAACATTTTTGCAAACATTAATAATAAATCTCGTTTTATTTCTATGTTGAGTAACAAATTAACAGCTGAAAATATTGCCGTGAAACAAACTCCTAATGACGCCGATGGCCTCATAATTGAAACAGCAATAGAACAATTTAATGCAAGAAATACAGCTATTATAGTGGGTGAAGATGTTGATTTATTAGTACTACTCACTGCAAGGACTCCATCTGATGAAATTATTTACTTTTTAAACCTGGAAGGCGAATCATTTGAAAAAATGATTTGATTGACTGCGCAAAAGTATTTACAGAAATTAATTCTTCACCTCAAATACTAATTTCTAAAGGAATTCGGTTTTCTTTGCGGTTTATGGAGCTCCAAAAAAAATTGATTGCATAGATACGTACAGATTTTAACATTCGTAAAAAATACACGAAACAAAAAGCAAGTACAGCTATCTTGTCTTCCTCCTCCAACATCGGCATCTGCTACTCAACATTTGTTTCGAGTATACTATCAAGTTCAGACATGGCAAGGCAATGAACTGAACCCTGAAGACTGGGTTGGAAATTGATAATAACACTTTGGAACCGATTCGAACTTTACTGCCCCTGCTCCAGAAAAACTTCTTAACACTATTTTTTGCAATTGCAAGAAAGGTTGTAGTGCCAAATGTGGCTGTAAAAAAGTAGGATTGCAGTGTTCTCCAGCGTGTACCAATTGCCAAGGTGTCTCTTGCTCAAATGTTCATTAAATACAAGAGAGGAAGATTCATGTGATTTTGATGATGAGAGATGACAACTGATTCATCTTCATTTGAACAATTTCTAAGCGTTCATCAACAGGAAGGAGAAGAAGAAAAAACAAGAAGAAATTGAAGAAAACATGATTGTTGAAGTTGAATATGAAAAGTATGAGTCAGATTAAAGTAATAAAAAAAGTTAGAACGACAGTTAAACTCAGTAACCCATATCAATAATCTTCATACTATTAAATAATTATTGTTCCTGAAAATAACGTCATAAAGGTTCGTGGAATAGGCCTACCGGGGATACCACGTTAAAAAAAATGCGCCGAGTACACTACCTCACAGGTGGTGTGGAAATTGTGCATATATGTAGAACTTGATTCTTACAAGCGCAATATCTGGGAAATAGTGGGTCTTAGAGAAAAAATCATGGGAACCATTTTTATAGAGAATTTTAAGATCTACACAACTTTGCTCCGAGGTACTTTTTCGATAAAACTTACCGTTTTCGAGAAAAATCCAAAAAACCTAAAATTTTGACCTTTGACCCCGAATAAGTCCCTAAGCTCACATGGGACTGATGGGGACTTTTGAGACTTTATTCCTTGTGGTAAACCTAAGGTCTCTACAAAAATTTGGCTTTGTCGGAATTTTCTTTATTTGATCACTATTTTATGTGTAAAATGACCGGACTATATGTGCTCAACCTTTCGTGAACGGACTATAGGTAATATTCATTCGGAGCAGAAAAATCATTTAAATTTCCTTACGCTGATTTTCATTTCTCCCACTAAACTTTTATAATGATTCAGCTCATACTCCTTCATATGTTGGAGACTTGAGTAGTCCTTGAGTTTTTTTCACGACCACCTGGTAGTCTCCCACAATCTGTTGGTTCTTTTTTTCTGCTAAAGTTAGTTGTTCTTCAAGGATTTTATCTGGAATATCGATTGGTACTTTAAAATCAAAACAGAATTTTAAAATAAATTCAACCTACCATTTCTTTACTACTAGCCTTCTTCTCTTTCAACATACTCAATTCTTTCGTAGCTAAGGTGAGATCAACTTCCTTACTCTTGAGCTGGTTCTCGAGCTCGACAATTCGACTATTCTTCTGCTCCATACATGTCTTGATAGATTCCAAATCTCCATTGGCCAAGCATACCTTAGACTCTACCACCGAAACGTCGTTCAAGTTCTTCATCATCTGATCCTTTCAACAGATTTGATACCCTCTTGTATTTCCACAACAGTATCGGTTAAATTCTTGATGGTGTTTCTAAGATCAACGTTCTGTTTCGTTGCATTGTTCATTTTCGTCGTCGCATATCTTGAATGAGATCATCGTGTTGAGTCAGATCATTGTTCTTAGCGCTGATGATGTTCTGAAGTTCGTTGATTCTGGCCTCATTAATTTGGTTTTATTTGATTTTCCAGAATTACTTGTTTTTCTATTGCGCATAGATGTCCTACTAAGCGATCGTTTCCTTCTCAGTTGGAGGATAGCACCTATCAATTTGTTGTTTTCCTCTTGGGAACTTACATTGGTACATTCTGAAGATAAAAGAAAATGACAACAATCAAAAAGAGGATCATTTAAATCGTCACTGCCCAGCACATTGAAGGGTTTTCCAATAAGAGGTGTTATTTTGATATTCTAAGAAAAATACCATTTTTTCAATATAAATGATCGGATGTTCATTTCATTATTAAAAAGAAGCTATGCCGTTAATAGTGAAAATAACATCAGGCAAATGACCACCACGACCACGCTTACAGGACTATCCTTCTAATGAAATTTTCCATAGCCAAATCGTCTTCAATCGACGCTGGGCTATTGGCGTAGACCTTCTCTTTTACGTGGCCCCAAAGGAAGAAGTCGCAAGGTTTCAAATCACAAGATCTCGGTGACCAATTGTGATCACCTCTTTCGAGAGATAACACGGTCCGGAAACTTTTCCCGCAAAGATCAATGGTTTGGTTGCTTGTGTGGCACGTAGCGCCTTCTTGTTGAAAGTAAACGTTTCCAGATCAATACTATCCAATTTCGGCAATAAAAAATCATTAATAATCTCTCGATAGCACAACCATTCCACCACCGTAACTGTTGCTCCAGCCTCATTCTCAAAAAAGTAAGGTCCAATAACTCCGCCGGACCATAAACCGCTCCAAACATCACACTTTGAAGATAGAGAGGCTTTTCAACAATAACTCATAGGTTTTCGAGCCCCAGATGCGACAATTTTGCTTGTTGACGAAGCCACCGAGGTGGAAATGGGCCTCATCACTCAAGATGATTTTTGGATGGAATTACGAATCAATTTCATGCATTTCAACGACTCAATCAGCAAAGACACGACGTTGTTGATGATGGGCCGGCTCGAGTTCTTGTGTTAACTGAATTTTTTAAGCCTTAAGACCCAAATCTTTATGCAAAATACGGTGTAATGATGTTCGTGGAAGGCCTAATTCCAAAGAACGACGAGGAATGGACAAACCTGAGTTTTCTTCAGCACTTCACATCACTTACTTGTCCCACAGCTCGAATTTTTCCACCAATTTCTTTATTGCTTGACAAGGTGCTTCGATGGCCCAAAAATGTTCTAGTTTTACGAACCGTCTCTGCCAAATTTCACCATTTTTATATAGTGAATTTTAATAATTTCAATGCGTTCTTGAAGCTTGTGTCGTTCCATTTTCATGGCGTAGTTTCTACTTGTCAAATGTCGAAAAATGACAGCTTCAAACGTGCATCTACCGAAATAGCGGGCTATTCAAAATAACACCTCTCTTATTGAAACCCCTTTATATGGAGAATATTATGAGTTTATTTCTTAAAGTAAAGAGATGAATGAAATATCGGAAAAAGATCATAATGATCTTGCATTTCGGGTTCACTTCAATGGTAAGGACATGGATACAACTTCTTTGACATAAAAACAATAAGTATTATGAGCGTATTCAGGTACGGACCATTATACCTAAAAATATCAAAACTGAAATAAACTCTTTCATAGTTGGTTTGTATTCTGTGAGTGTACATACAGGGTTGGGATAAAGTTCGGCACCAAATTAATATCTTTAAAACGGAACGGACGATAATTTTGAAATTTGGCATCTGAGTGTAATGGACCACAATGCATTCGATTAGCATATTTTCATTAATGAGATACTTCCGGTTTAACCGGAAATGACCAAATTTTTTTTTATTTAAATGGGACATCCTGTATATTTCTGCAGATTCTGAAAGAGCACTTTGTTTCGGATCTGTCCATACCAGGTTCCATGTAAAAATTATCTGTAAAAAGAAGAATTGAGACAACGGATTCTTGATGAATGTGCATTAATACATAGAGAAGTCTTGAGAAAAAATACTCAAGAATTTGTTAATAGACTAGCATATTGTCACAAGGTGAATGGCAAGTACTTCGAACAATTAAAATGCTTTTTTTAAATTATTTTGATAAATTTTTTTCTACTAGTAAAGTAATTTCTTTCTTTTATAGATTTTCATAAAAAATACGTCATGAAGAGCAGAAAGAATTATCTACTACAAAGTATTTTGTTTTATTTCTCACTATTGATACAAATAACAACGATTTATTTATTTGAATGGAATTTTTCTCAAACGTACAAAAGACATTTACAGAATTTTTAGATGGACCAGATATGGACATATCCGAAACGAGGTGCACTTTCAGAATCTGCAGAAATATACAGGGTGTCCCATTTAAATAAAAAAATTTTGGTCATTTCCGGTTAAACCGGAAGTATCTCATTAGTGAAAATATGCTCATCAGATGCATTGTGGTCCATTACACTCAGCTGCCAATTTCAAAATATCGCCCGTTTCGTTTTAAAGATATTAATTTGGTGCCGAACTTTATCCCAACCCTGTATAGAATTTCTAATGGCAACCGGCAAAGATATACAGGGTGTTCCTAAATTGAACGTACAAACGAAAAGGGGAAATTCCTTAAGTGAGTTTAAGAAAAAAAAGTCCCATAAACATGGGGTCGCAAACGTTTCGTTTTCGAGATACAGAGTGTTGAAGTTTGAATTTTTTTCAAGTTTTTTTCTCATAGTATCCTCACTTCACAATATATTCAACTGAAATTTGGCATAGATATTACATTTGACAGTTCCTACCACGTGACATGGCAATTTCGATAGAAGATCTACAGGGTGATATTTTTTCTGGAACACTGCCACCTTTTCTTCTGCAGAACTTTTTTTTTGGTGAGCAACTGTTAATGTGGAAAGTGTAAAAAGAAGCTTTGTTCTTATACTAAACTTTTCGGTCTCTTGTAGTTTTGTCGTATCCACCAACGATTTCGAGAAAAAAAATTTGAACGATTCTTTCGAAATCCTCGTGAAATTCCAAATTATGATGGGAAAGCCACTTTGTAAGCTGTGGTGAATGAATTCAGTGTCAGTTTTTATGGAAATTTTTCCTGATCTGTAGCGATGATTCATAAAGATTCGATAAACTCGTATAATCAACACATGTTTTTGATTAAACTTTAACACCCTGTCTCTCGAAAACGAAACGTTTGCGACCCCATGTTTATGGGACTTTTATTTCACTCACTTAAGGAATCTCCCCTTTTCGTTTGTACGTTCAATTTAGGAACACTGTATAAAAAGCATTTTTTTCGGTATAAGAAATAGCGTGGCTTATGATGTAGAAATCATTAGAAATATTTTACGTTTATCACATTATGACATTCTTCAGTTCTTTTAGGGATAATAATAGCTAGTTGATACAAAAATCATACTAAATGTTCGACTCACAAGAACTTCTTGTAATGTAAGCAGCTCATCGGACATAACAGACATTTCTTCCTTGAAAAATTGCACAACTTCTTCATAACATTTGTTTTTCTTTGTCAGTTTCTTCAGTTGATTCTTTATAACGATCTTCTCTTCCTGTGAACATTTTCCATTCGGTATAAACACTTATTTGATACGAGGAAATATTAAATTGGAAGTGTAGAAGCAGAAAGTTGTTAGCAAGCCAGCAGAAGAGAAGGATGAAGCAGAAATAATTATTCTTTTACCTCTTGAATCTTACAAATAGAATGATACTTATTGAATTGTGTCTCCATCATTGAGAGATCTTGCAAATTGTTTACATGTTCTGATTCCAGTTCGTAGTTCAGTTCCATGAGTTGTTTATAGAGGTTCTGGTATTTGTTGATCTTGAAATTCGTGTTTATTATAAGTTTCAATGAGCTGACACTCACACTTAGAAGTACTGGGAAATGATCAATTCAACTGGGAACTGAGTTGGACACATTTAATCAATTGGATTCAAACCTCTTGGCTAAACCACCCGATGTTCTGCCAACCATTTAGATTCAAAACGCTTTTCGAAACGGCCTTAGCTGACCGTTCTAGTGCAGTAAGTCTGGTAAACCACTTGGATAAAAATACATCAATATGGTTTACCCATGGATTAAAATCGAAGAAAAGCACTGGTATTGGGGTTTATAGACCTAATTAGGAGTTTCTAAAGCACTGGGAAAGTGGGAAGTGTGCCCTCTATTTTACAGACAGGGATACTAGTTTCTCTACATAATTGCGCTCAAGTCTTGGGTTTATATGAGTGAGTAGGGTAGAGAAAAAAAGATCTACATAATCGCAGGTCGGAAAGCTAACCTAGTCATAAAGACCCCGGTTCTAATAACAATAACAGTGCATGTCCATGTTTGATTTCGGTTCGAGATTATAAGTTAGTCCCTCAACTGGTCAAATAATGTTATTGAAAATATTAGTATTATCCATAAATATTGTGTGTTGCCTTGATCAATTCCCGTTACTTCATGATAAAGATATATCTTCGTTCCTCCATAGAGGAACTTTGATAGCATGCAGAATTTTTCTCACCTGTTTCAGAGTAAATTTGATTTGTATGTTGAATATCAACATTGTCTATGTGTAATACGAAGTTAATCCATTTCTGATCATCAATCTGCAATAATAATGACATAAAAACAGTATGTAGGAAATAGTTTCATAATGATAATTTTCAGGTTTGAGGATGTTGCGTTTCATCTATTGAATTAGCATTCTCATTTTCCAATAATTTCAAAGGAGTCTTTCAGAGGAGACCAACACTCAAGATAGGTAGAGCAATGAGATCGCCCATCGTAAAATTTATATGTACAAAATTCAGTGATTTTTGGATTACCGGATTCTGAGTTGTAAAAAACCATGTTAAGTGTCGAAATTCAGGCTGTAATGCCACGAGTCTTGGACAAAATCAAGAATTATTTTGTCTCGATTATCTGTAACCAAATTGTGCATATTGTTTATATTACCCTGCAATTGTTTACATTAACTTAATTCGAAGATCTTTCCGTAGGTATGTACCTAATTACTCTTAATTTTCAAATTTGGTATTTTCACTCACTCTTCCTGAAATGTTTTCTTCATGTCCTCAATTTCATGCCTCATGCTCAAAATATTATCATGTAACGTTTCGTTCAATCCTCTGTACTGTTCAATCTGAAGTTCATGAAGTATAAGGGTAGGTAATCAAATTCTTTTTGTAATTGAGAATGTGCAGAATTATATAACTTTTTTTGAATGTCCTAAAACTCACCTCGTTCTTCAATTTCTGTTCAGATGCCTCTAAAAGCTCTATAGTATCGACATAAAGATCCACCTATATTTAGAAGTTGGATGTATGAAAGCAAAAAAATAAGCATTTTTAAGAAACTGCTGAAATTTTAAGAGAAGAATGTATCAAAAGATTCAATGAAAGATATTCGTATTATTATTTTTTTTTGGTCTGAATGAATGAGAACATAATAATTGATTGATATAAATAACTACATTCTGTATTATGAAGAATTTTTTCATTGAAACTTCAATTTTTTTATTGTAAACTCACAGCAGTTTGTAATTCGATGTTATTTGTCAGTGTCCCCTTTGCCTTGTTCCAGAAGTTTCACACCCTTGTTTGAGATACTCGTACTCTTCCCTCTCCTTCTTTGTCCACTTTAGAGACTGAAACAAAACATTAATTTGAGTCACACGCACTTTTCATAAAGAATATACTCCAAAACCTTTTTCATCTGATTTATCTCTTCAGAATACTTCGTTATTAAGGCCTGAAAAAATTTAATATGAGTTCCATTTAAATAGAGATTCTAGAGTTGACTTAAACTGAGGACTTAGGCACCGAAATTTATCCATGATTGAATAGTAATAACCACCAAATGGTATTGAAAACCCTCGATTATACAGCTATGATGCTTTTATGCACTAACTCATACTACTTGTACAATAATACATCTATCTCGATGTTCTATTTTTTTCATCTGCATATGAAATCTGAGGTTGATCCAGATTATTTTGGACCAAGGAGCAAAGTTTAAAATGGGGCTCTAAACTAAATCATAGACCAATATGATTCTTCAATTTCTTCAGGTCATTTGTCACATATGAAATGCAGTCAACTATGAGTTGAAATATAGTGTGGGGAACCTCAGCGTTTTGCGTTTCCGTCCATACAGGATTGGGATAAAGTTTGGCACCAAATTAATATATTTAAACGGAACGGACGATAATTTTGAAATTTGGCAGCTGAGTGTAATGGACGACAATGCATTTGATGAGCATATTTTAATTAATGAGATACTTCCGTTTAACCGGAAATGACCAATTTTTTTTATTCAAATGGGACACCCTGTATATTTCTGCAGATTCTGAAAGAGCACTTTGTTTCGGATCTGTCCATACCAGGTTCCATGTAAAAATTATCTGTAAAAAGAAGATTGAGACAACGGATTCTCTTGATGAATGTGCATTAATACATGGAGAAGTCTTGAGAAAAGTTACTCAAGAATTTGCTAATAGACTGGCATATTGTCAGGAGGTGAATGGCAAGCACTTCGAACATTTAAAATGATTTTTTTAAATTATTTTTGATGAATTTTTTCTACTAGTAAAGTAAAGTATCTTCTTTTTATAGGTTTTCATAAAAAAATACGTCATGAAAAGCAGAAAGAGTTATCTACCACAAAGTATTTCGTTTTATTTCTCACTATTGATACAAATAACAAGGATTTATTTATTTGAATGGATTTTTTTCTCAAATGTTCAAAAAGACTGAATTTCTTCTTTTTACAGATAATTTTTACATGGAACCTGGTATGGACAGATCCGAAACAAAGTGCTCTTTCAGAATCTGCAGAAATATACAGGGTCCCCATTTAATAAAAAAAATTTTGGTCATTTCCGGTTAAACCGGAAGTATCTCTTTAATGAAAATATGCTCATCAGATGCACTGTGGTCCATTACACTCAGCTGCCAAATTTCAAAAATATCGCTCGTTTCGTTTTAAAGATATTAATTTGGTGCCAAACTTTATTTCAACCCTGTATATGAAGCAACATCTTATTAGTTTGCTGACATTGCTGCAAGTAGTCTTTTAGAACAACTACGATGCGAGTAGGTGATCAAAGCGGTAAAAGCCGCTCTCAAGGTCGGCTATATCAAAGCCCCCATTGAGTATAGCAACACGATGAGGCGTCAATGACGGCACACCTTTTCTCAGGTTGTGGACAATCCACAACATTAACTCTGATGATATGAGTTATGATCTTAGACTATATTACTTACCTAGTCTAAGGTATACGGATGTTCAACGTTTCAGAAATGTTTAGTTGAAGTATGCTCAAAATAATCTACGTCGAAACTACAATATTGTCATTATAGTCATATGAAAATCATCCAAAGATCATAAGATACAATAAAGTGTGTTCAAGAACGTTGATGAATTACTCACGGTATCATGTCCTTATCATTGAAGTTTTTGCCCTGAAAATAAATTCATAAAAAACCGATCCATTACCAGTGATTCTACATTCAGTTTTCAATTCCTCAATTTTATCCTCTGCGTCTAGGAGTTTGCTTTTCAGATCCGCAATCACCAACTTCAAATCAGCGTTTTTGATTTCCGTATTTCCGGTTAATTCGTCATCATCTTCGTCTTGAATTCCGTATTTACTCGCAGCTTTCCTAGGTGCAATGTATTCGCCATTTTTTGGAGCATTATCTTTACGCGATAATCCTGCGTATTCCTGCTCTTTACTCAGGCTTCCTGGTTTTTGCGGCAACAGAATAGTTGGTTAACTGTCATAACGGTCGTTTCTTTGGGTATTTGAATCTCTTGCGTAGTTTTGGAAGTATCATTCCTCATTCGGATCATCTTCGCAAGAGGACATATTTCGGGGTCGTCTGTCTTCGGGCAGGTTGGTGACAAAACGCAGAGCTGTCGTCGCGTTTAATGTTCGTGGAGGAAGAATCTACGCAAAGTCTTTGATCGGGGTTTTCAGGATCTGGAACCAGCTTGCAAAATTTGGATTTGCAGATACAGCGTACGACGATTTTATCATCGCCACCGGAAGAAGGGGGAACAGTTTGATGTCTCAGTGGGTTCTTCTTTACTGTCGGAAGGTTGATCAGGTTGACTCTCTGCAGATCGCATTGGTTCACCTTCTGCAGGTTGAACAGGTTGTTCACCTTCTGGATGTTGAAGAGGTTTTGTCTTCTACAAGTGGAAGTGATTGATCCTCTGGAGGTGGATGAGGCTCTTCCTCAACGGGTCGAGAAGGTACAGACTCCGCTTGCTGAATAGGTTCACTTTCTCTATTCTCTAAGCTTAACATATTCTTTTTCTGGTAATTTTTTCTCACATGTGCTATCCCCGCAAGTATCCATTGGTTCCGAAGGTTTTTCGCTAACTGTTGCTGATGGCTTTTCGCTGGCAACTGCAGAAGGCTTTTCGCTGACCACTGCTGATGGTTTTTTCGCTGGCCGTTACTGATGGTTTTTCACTGGCAGCTGCAGACGGCTTTTCGCTAACCACTGCTGATGGTTTTTCGCTGGCAGCTGCAGACGGCTTTTCGCTGACCACTGCTGATGGTTTTTCGCTGGCAACAGCCGACGGTATGACGGAAGTAATAGGTTCCATTTTATCTGCCCCTGCAGAAGGTTTTTCATCAATGACTGATGATGGCTTTTCATCGGCAGCTGAAGATTGTTGTTCGGGAATAGTAGTAGATGGATTCTCGTCAACACCTGCATCAGGTTTTCTGTCCAAAGATGGTTTTTCACTGGTCTTTTCCGCAGGGTAGTCCATAACATTTGGCGTGTCTTCTGTGTACGTAAGGGGCTCTTCTCTCACGAATTCTGATGGTTTTTCGTTCACTGCACTTTGAGTTACATCTTCAACCGTTGCAGAAGGTTTTTCAGATATCTGGATAGCGCGATCTTCGATAGCCACTGAATCAACGGCTGCCGTCTGCTTTTCATCATCAACTGTAGAGGGTTTTTCCCATACCAGTATAAAGGCTGTTCAGCTGCAATATAAAATCATCAGCAAATTTGAAATTCGAAAGAAGATTCCAAAATCAGGTCGAAAAAATTGATTAAAGTCTCACACTTTCGTCAGAAGGATACTGCTAGTTTTATTAGCAGTACAGAACTTCATTCATTTGAAAGAGCTTTAGTGTTTTCCCTTCGAGATCCATTGAAGTCATAATTTGTATAGTTTCACGTTGCCAAGAAGAGCAAGCATGTGCATGTCACAAAAAAACTGTTCGTTGTGATTCTGTGAAAAGCTACTAAATTTGGAATTATGACTGATATAAAAGAATAATTCTTATAAAAATTCATCGGTCGTCAAGGACGTTGGAATCTCATTCAAATTTCAATTCAAATTATTTTTCACTACCTGCTGAGGCATCTTGAGGCATCGATGGATATACCGGTTGGTCAGTATTTTGTATTTCTTGTCTTCCATTGGAATTCCAACAATTTCTGGTAACATGACCTGAAATTATTTCATACATTCCGTAATATGAGTGAAATCCATGTTGTCTATTATTGAGCAGGGTGATTTATCACGTTCTCACTCTACCAGTGCATACTCCATTCTTAAAAAAAAATCACTCGGTACCAAATGATAAGGTAAGGTTTTTCTGATTTATATGTTCCTGTTGATTGTTTTCATTATTTATGGATAAAACTAAAGAGCTGTCATTTCAAGAAAAGAGTGAAAGATTTGATAGCGAATCGTTTTACGCCATCAGGTTGTTCTCTTTTATTTCGGGCTAATTTTTTGAAGCATTTCATCCAACAAAATGCACTGAAGAATAATTCAAAAACTAAAAAGTTTTCCAATCAGAGGTGTTGTTTTGAATAGCCCGCTATTTCGGTAGATGTCACGTTTGAAGCCCAGCGTCGATTCAAGATCTCAAAGATGGAATACGTGAGGCTATCGAGGACATAGGGCAGCCACTTTGCGATTTGGTTTATGGAAAATTTCATTAAAAGGATATGGTCCGTAAGTATGATAGTGTTGGTCATTTGCCTGATGTTATTTACCACTCTTAACGGCATAGCTTCTTCTTCAAAATGAAATAAACATCCGATCATTCATATTGAAAATGACATTTTTCTTTGAATATCAAAATAACACATCTTATTGGAAAACCCTTTGGGATATCAATTCAACATTCCAAATATTTCAATGCCTACCGATTGATTCTATAACTGTTAATGGAGTATGAGTAAAACCTTTCAGTATATCAAAGCGTTAATTTCACATATAGCCACATACCTCGCCTCATTCTCAACAGCAACAAACATCAACAGGTTCAACCTTTCCATAATTCGGGAAGCAGATGGAGCTTCAAATTGTTTCGGTCCTTCAGCACCAGCTGAAAGTGCCACTAAATCATGTTGAAAACGTCCTGCCCCTGATATTGGACACTTACCCTCGATTTTATAGTTTGAGGTTGTCCTAATGCAGACCTTGCTCAGTAGTCTTGTTTTCGCTCATGAATCATCCCTTTGACACTCTGAGGGAATTCCGCAAATGCAAATACTGGGTACTTTAGAAACACCTTGTGGAGCAAATGCATTCTGTATCGGTATGCCCATTTGTTTGCAGCATTCGTCATGCAAGGACAATTAGGATCCATCTGACCAGGATACCTTCCTGTATTCACGCAGGTACAATCTGTACGTACCCCCGAAAGAGGTGTACAGTTCCATGTTTTTAGTTACGGAGCAAATATATATTGGCTGATGCTGTGGTGAATGGAAGGTTCATTTACTGTTTGCTGAGTAGTGAATGAGCCAATAGGTGGTGCCTGTGAATCATATAGAGGATCTTTTTTAACGACCCCTTGAGGTACGTACTAGGCCGTTCAATATGTAGTGAGCCTAACAAAGAAAACGAACGGTTTTTGTCAAAATTACTAAATATTTCTCAACATAGCCTTATTTTAGCTGGATATACTGAGTCCAAAGATTTTCCAACATTGCGATACCTTTCAAATAGTAGGATTTATCATGTTTCCCAAAATATGCTGCACTTTCCATTCGACCTCATTGTCCGTCTCAAATTTTGACCCCTGAAGATATCTGTTCAAGTTTGAACAGATAAAATAATCGCTTGTGGCTGAATCTGGAGATTACAGTGGATGAGGAAGCATTCGAGGTGTAGTTCATGGATTTTTGCCATTTTTTTTTATGATTTATGACCTGATTCATTGTCTTGCAAAAAAAAAACAATTTGTCCTTAGATGAATGTGGCCATTTTTTTCGCGATTTCGGATTCCCATCATTTCAGTAATGCACATTCATAGTCACTTTTGTTGTTTTTCTTTCTCCTTTTCCGAATAGTCTATGAACAATATACACTGTGCAAAAAAATTAACGCACATTATGGAAATCTCAAATTTATTTATACAACTGAAGGTGTTCTCAATGATAATTATTTTTATCAGAATTATGCATGTATATGTTATCCCTTCATTTCAACGTTTTTCTTCAATACAGATGTTTCTTCCCCAGCAGGAATAAAAAGATGAGATTATCAGATTTTGATTGTATTGGCTCCATTCTGAAACAGTTGTTCTCGATCAATTCTAGTGATCAATAGTTTTTCTTCGTTTGATTTTCTACAATCGTCGCTATGCAACGCGAACAACGCAATTAGACCCAAGATGAATGTGCCCAGCGGTAGTTTTGCGAGAAGAAGGGTGGACATACACAAGAATTGTAGGAAGGTTTGGAGTTTCCATACAAATGTTGGCAGTGATTCAGGGGGACAGGTATGAATGTCCGAAGACCAGTACAGGGTAGATCATGGGTAACAACTGCCATTCAAGAACGTCACTTGGAGTTTTTTCGTTGAGACAACGTTTGCAACCGCTCGCCTCCTTCGAAATCACAGCTTGAGCAAACTCATGGAGTGCAAATTAGCACTCAGACAATAAGAAATCGCCTCAGAGAATATGATTTAAGGCCTCGAGTCGCGGCAAGAGACCCAGCTCTTACCCTAGCCTATCGAAGGGCGCGTTTGGATTTTACGAAAGAGCATATCCATTGGGAAAGAGTTTTCTCTTCACAGATGAGTCTAGATTCTGCCTTTACCATTGTAATCGACGTTCCCTTGTAGGTATACAGACGTCTACATGAAAGATATGTTCAGTGCAATTTCCTGAATACTACTGGTTTCGGATGAGGATCGATTATGGTATGGGTTGGAATATCTTTGACTGCTCGCACATACCTAGTGGTCGTTGATAAGGAGCTATGAATGCTGATAGGTATATAAGGAACAGTCATGAAGAGCATGTAGCTCTTCTGTAGTCTCTCGAATGAATGGCCACCAAGAAAATCCAGACCCTCAATACGGTTGAACAGGTTTGAGACAACCTCAATAGAAGGCTGGGAAGTTCAGAAAATCATCCAGCTACTCTTAATGACTTAGGAATCCAACTCAGAGAAATCTGGGAAGGATTAGATCAGAACATTTTAAGATCACTCATTTTGAGTATGAACCGTCGTTGCGGAGCTGTAATTAACGCAAGGGTGGAAATCCCAAGTACTTACACTTATAAGCATTCCAGTATTTTGAAAATTGTTCATTTCTCTTCTTTCACATAAGATTCGGTGAAATCCTGAATTTTTCTTCCATTTTTAATGTGTCTTGTTTCGTTCAAAACCTTCCCGAGAGAACATAAAAATAAGTTATAAAGTCAATGTAGAGTAAACTTTCATTAAAATTGAGATTTTCAGAGAATGTGCGTTAATTTTTTTGCGCAGTGTTGTGTTTAACACTGGAATCCGAAAAAACAGTCGCCATTACCTTCCCGCCGATGGTTGAGTCTTTGTCCTATCCTTCTTTTGTCGATTCTTTTGATTCTGGTGTGTAGTGGTGGATCCATGTTTCATAAGTGTTCGAAGGACGACAAATGACAAAAATAAATTCGGTGATTCGTGTGGCTTCACCTATTCGAAGTTCACTATATACTGACGGCCCGGTATGACTGGTCTATTGGCAAGACGTAACCAGTTCGTGAGTAACCTGAACATTCAATCACCCTACAGGTATCATCAGTACAAGTAATGGGAAAAGTTGTATTTACCGCGCTTGCGTTCACTCATACCACCACCCCGGTTCTTGATAGTTTTCTGCTGTTCTAGTTCCTTTTGACTCTGATATCGGTGGAAAAAGTAATCTTGTTAGGACATGTTTCATCGCTGCATTCAACCCCATAAGAAGCAACAGCAATCAATCGTTCTTCGTCCAGTAGTGTTTAAACAGGTCTCATCGACACACTTAGTTGGCTGTGATAGATCCTCATAAAATTGATCGCAGACTTCTGTTTGGGCACGATGCTTTGCCACAGCTCAATGCTATCTCTTCAACGCCACAGTATATACCTTCAGCATCTATGGGTTGTGTGGGTGGCATGTTATCTTTATTTGGACAAGTGGTGTCCTGACATGGTCCATCCCGTACTGATAGTTAGGGAAGGTTGTCGCTGGGCATTGATTATTGGTGTCGTTTTCCTCCTCTAGCGCGTTCATTCTTGTCAATATTGACCAATTTATTAATCAGGAAAGGACAAACTTCTTCTTCATTGCAAACCGTACTGCTAGAGTCTGAAATGAACTTCCCTCTGTCTTCTCTTTTATAGACGTCGATAAATGGGGGCGATTCGTTTCCTTTTTCTGAATCTTCTTCACATACAGAGTTTCCTGGACATCTGTGTGGGATCTGGAGTGTCTCTATGTTGGTACGACACATTTGTCTCTACATGCCATTCTTCTTTTCGGTGTCGAAGTTCGAACTGCAGGTCTAGTGGGTTCGGAAGTACCCTTAGGGTAGTCTGAGTCTGAACTCATGGGTTCTGAGTCGCTTGGTAATTCCTTAGGTTTTCTTTGTGGGCTAGTGAAAAATAGGAACATCAGAAAACATGGGTAAAGGAATATGGTTTGGGATATCTGTTGAAAAAATACAATTATAATAACTGAGACGTGTCATCGAAAAGCCAGGAATTATGGATATCGCAGAGTGAAATGTTATAAAAAGAAAACAGGTTCAACCTTGTGATCTTTCATTCGCTTCATTATAATATAAAAGAGGTCATAGTTTACGGTAAGATATATGGAGCAGGATTGGAAGGAACTATCAATAATTAAGAAAATATCAATGCACATGTTATTGAATCATGAAATGAAAACAAGAAAATACACACAGATGGAGTCTTGACATGGTTAGCCAATTACTTACAAGAAAGAATTTTTTTATATTGACATTGAGGAAATAATCGTAAACTTCAGGTGTTTTTGTAGGTATATCTTGCCTTTCGTTTTTTGAATATGCATTTTAGATGGTGAAAAAATACACAGTTCTACATAATAATGGTTCAATACTTTGGTTGTACTCACTTGGTTGGTTCGAAGCATGTTGATCATGTCATTCAGGGCTCTATTCTGAAATGAGGATTTCAGTAGAGTTATGAGTCTTTGAAACGGAGAAAATCATACACATATACACATAAACCAAATTTAATCAGAAACTGATATTAGAAATAACCAATCGCAAAATTTGGATTTGAAAATTAATCTATTTTCACTAACCTCTTCGTTTAATTCTAGGATTCTTCTCATTTTTTCTTCCACTTCGTCCTTCAGACGTTGAAGTTCACTCTGTAATAGAATAATTATTTCTGTTGGTTATAAAAAGAGAACAAATTCACACTTACGCCTTCACGAAGTAATTATTTTCTTCCTTAATCTGTCTAGTTGCTCCCAGTATGCCTGAAAAACACATGAACATATTGATCAAATTTAAATATATTAGTTATTTCCAAAATGTGCGTTTTCTTTTGTAATTTAAATTGCTCATACGTTGCTTCCATCTGATCCGAAAAGTTATTCGCCGTCCATGCTAGATAGATTATGTGTTTTTCTAATGGACCACTCTATATTTTTCATCAGCTTCTTATTAGCTGTTTCACCGAGTATCATCCTGTAATAGTTTTTCGAAAATCTGATACGTTTCGAAGATATTGAGTTTTTTGTTTTCACTCGAATTGGGACAGCCTGTATAAATCGGGTGTCCCAAAGTGGCCTATTAGATTATTATGGAAACTATTGATGTTTTTTTTTGTCCTAATTAACTGACTTAAATCTCGAATGTTGAGCGAACTAGAGTAATTTTCGATTGATGTATTAGGCCACTCACCTTGGGACACCCGATATATCTGGGATCTGGAATTAATGTATTTAGGGGGGATCGGGAGTCCTTGAACAATTTTTCTCTAACCCTTATGGTCTCAGTGATTATCGAATTTGGGACACCCTGTACACTGACTTAGATCCTTGCGTTTTATTACGAGGATGACTGAAATCACATGTTGATAGTGATCGTTACAGGACACTGGCAGACAACATTTGTTCACTATCGTCAACATACCCAACGAATGTATGACAATTTGGACCACCAATTGTCATACATTTTCGAAATTAAATAATGCAATGTATTGCAATAATGGACATAACTTCTGCCAGATATCATCTTCAAAACAGTCCAA
>JACDNR010000963.1:0-36749 GCA_013421045.1 Propylea japonica | reverse complement strand
TAATGAATTGAAATAAGTTTATCGCAGAAGTAGGTTAGATATCATTTCACGCAGAAATTGCTTTCTATCCTACTGACATGATACCTGTAATAGCTTAAAAGTGTTAAAACTTAAAGTAGTACAATAAACCCTCACACAATTCCTTCGTTCATATGAAAAAGCGGATATATATAAAAAAACAGTAAGTATGTACGAAAAGGAAAAACTAATAGACCAATAACAAATATTTAATGATGACTTTCATTCAGAAGTAGGGTAATTCATTTATTTAAAAGGTCTTTGATATGATTATATTTCAACAGTGAATGTTTCCCTCGAGTGGTGAGTTGATTGATAACAAACATGAAATGTTTATAGTTGTAAAATCCAAGATAAAATTGTACCAATAAATTTTCAATTCAAAGTATGTTTCTGTGCTCTCAAGTTCCGACCTAAAATCAGTATCCGTTGAGCTCTCTTGAGTACATGTTGATTTCCTTCTACAGTTGAACTGATTCTTGCATTTTCAATTTCTTTCTGCGCCCAAGAACTTTTTACTCGTATTTTATTTATATCTCCCTCAATTTCCTGATATCAGAAAAGTGGCTAGGTATTGATTTCAGTTTTGATTCAGGAATAGCTGAAAAATTTTCATTAGTAGATTACAAGTAATACTACTATGAAGAACTTATTCAATTTTAAAGTCAAGTGTCTGTAGCAACATAATGTTAACTTCGTTCACTTTTTATTGAGGATAAAGCAGTCCATGGAAATTGGCATATTCCATCGTGTATATTGAAATTTTAGGTTATGTTGTTTTTTCATGTTAGATTGATACATATAATCCGTTCACGAAAGTATGAGCCGTCGGTTGGCCCTGACGATTTGGCATATTCCACTGTGTAGGTATATTAAAATTTTAGGTTATCTTGTTCATTCTCTTGTCAGATTGATACGCAATGTTGTCAATATATACATAGAGTTCTCTGACAACTAGAAAGCTCGTCGTACGAGGCCGGGTTTATTCGGCAACGTTGACTTTATTTTACGTTATGTAGCAAATACTGACAACCTCAGATAAATAAACAAACGCCTACTATGCGCTCAAACTTTCGTGAACGGACTATACGCGATGTTACCAATATTGCATAGAGTTCTCTCGGAAGCTTTTAGGACGAGGACGGATATATTCGGCAACGTTGACTTTATTTTACGTTATGACAGTAAATACTGCCAACTTCAGATACATGAACAAACGCCCACTTTGTGCACAATAATAATTATGTGAATGAAGATTGATAGGTCACGTATTATGATAAAAGATGCCTCGCTTCGCGTCGGGAGACAACCCAGATCAGTATCCCCGCTTGGGATGAGTTCACCATAAGAAAATTTTATGATGAATAAGGTGTAATCATAATTAATTTCATAAATCATAGTTTTCCCTTCTATTTATAATTGAAAATATTGTATCTATTCCAAAAATATCAAATATGATAAGGATATCCCTCCTAGTCCATCATGTATCGACAGAAATTATACTAATGGAGCTTTCACCAAAGGATTGAAGGACGATGACTCCGCAAGTTGAATTCGGGATGATTTTCGCTCTAGTGGTGCATTCTCTGTTTTCTGCAGAATTGGGTGATGCAGGTGACTCATATCCGTGAGATTTTCGAGGTCCGTGAAATGAACCTTGTGGAATTACATCTTTCTTGAATGTGGTGTGTTAGTGAAAGGCATCGTTATCTCTTGGCTGTTTGCTTTTTGATCATAACGTTCACCATGTGAAACTTTCGATCCATCTTGATAGTCACCTTTGCTGCATCTCGAAAACTTCCAACAGATGTTTTGGTGCATTCACAGAGGAACTAAATGTTGAGGGATGAGAATGCACCAACTGAATTGTGCAGAATCCATTGAATGTGTTAATCTCAATTGTTTTCCTATTCCAGACAAAAATGGATGACTTTTGTTCCTTCCAATCGCTGAAGTTAGTCGTGAACGTATTGTATACTCGGCTGAGATATCAAGGAAGAGGATAGTATTCTAGAATGTGGTATACTGCGTAAAGGTACTGGAGGATTATTTGATGAAGTCTCATATGACTGGAAGGAGGATAGG
The DNA here is from genome assembly GCA_013421045.1 of Propylea japonica. Lineage (NCBI taxonomy): Eukaryota > Metazoa > Arthropoda > Insecta > Coleoptera > Coccinellidae > Propylea > Propylea japonica. The sequence goes on along the minus strand of JACDNR010000963.1, from coordinate 34,646 downwards.
ATCTCAACAGGGATTCAAAGGATTTTTTAGGGGGAGCTGAATCATGCTTCAATTGACCAAAAGGTTCAACTCCATGGCAACCAAAAGCCCCAGGACATTTCTTTTCAGGTGGAAGTGGTGGAGGTTGAGGAGCATTTGTTGTTGGTGGTAATGGTCCTCTTGATGCTGCTAAGGGTGGAGGCATAGGTGGAACTTTCACAGGTGGCAACGGTGGAGGCAAGGGCGGTGTTATACCAGATGGCAAAAGTTGTCATTCCAACTCCATATTTGCACAAATTTTGAAAAGGTTTCAATTTATCACAGCTATATCCTTCAGGACAAGTCGTACAACTGTTTCCTCTCTTGTAGATTGCTTCACCCCATGCAGGTCCTCGTGGACCGAAGGTACAGATAAATGTAAAATTATACCCAATTGAACTCCAAGCACATCCAACGAAATGAATGTTATCACTAACAAGTTGTGCGTAGTTATGTAATTTTTCACCTGTTTCTCCACCAGGCATAACACCTATGTGATCAGACGTCAACTTTTTGTTTCATTAAACCAGTATTCACAATTTGACCCATAAAAAGCTATTGTTGCATACTCCTGCTTCATTCCCCATACCGTTTGTGATGTTTCTGGAAATCTTGGAGTAGTAAAACAAGTAGTGTAGTTCAGTTGGCAACTTAGAGCTAAGCATTTTGATACCTCTTCCAGCTGCATGTCATACTGCAACATTGTCATTCCAGATGGTTCGGGTTCGGCTAACGTTTGTATTTGCCTGATTTGGTTCAGGTAAAATAAAATACTGGCTCGTAAATCATCATCCATCGATTCAAGATGGCAGTCAGAAGACCCCTGCAGCTGCATGGCGCTTTGCACATATCCTTGATGCTACAGTATGGTGCAAAACTAGGTTTATCAAATTTTTGGTTTCTTTTTGGGTTGATACATGGAGAAGAAGGGTCAGGACCAGCAAAATAACGCGGAGAAAACGAAGCATTTTATATTGTTACATGACATTTATGATTTATATACTGACAGTCAAAGATTATAGAGTTACGTTCAGAAAACTTTGAGCAGGTGCTTTTGAACGCTCGGTCATTAGTGGAGCAATGAGGCTATTACCTCGGCTATTACTAAAAATTTTGTACAGGACTTCGAGAAAAATACTACATATTTAAATAAAAAATCTCAGCACGATAGTAATAATATTCAGGAAATTAATTCAAAAACTGAGATATGACTTGACATTTGAAAAAATTAAATTCTATGGTTCTGATGATGCGATGCTTTTGAAATTTTGTATGAATTTTCAGTACAGAAATCTTCATCAACAAATAAATTTCACCCCAATCGAAAATCTTCTTATGAAAATATAAAGATTCTTTTTTTTCAATATTCCGATTCAATTTTTTATGGTACTCCTAACAATATGGCCACAAATTTTGCATGAGGCTTATTATGAGCATGTTGCACGTTGTATCTTTCAAGGGTATCCTCTAAAGACGTGTCTACTTTCTTTAACGGTTCGTAGCTCATTGAAGTAGCAGTGCAGTGGATAAAAGACAGTAAGGGTTGTAAATCCACTTCAAACCAGGTAAAAGTCGTGGTGGAGTTAGAATAGATTATTTACGTCAAAATATGAACAAAAAATTGATGAGAAATGAATGGAACATTTTATACAGATTTGGAAATTCATATCTGAAACATAAGATATACAATGCATCAGACAGAGAATTCTTCCGTCTAGTTGCACAGATGAATATTCGAGATAATCACGTGCTGTATTCGAATGAATTGCGTTGACTTATTGCAATAACTTAGTCTTGTCTTTCACTTATGGTAGAGAACCTGCAGTACACGTATAGAATTATTTCATTTGTCAGGCTGCCAGTAATACTCGATTCAAGTATTTACTGTTGCCTACCATACTGAATGAATTATGCTCCTCCCAACGATAAGAGAGAGACAAGACAACGGAATTCAGTATGTTACAGCACGTGATTGTCTCCACTATCCATCTGTGCAACTGGACAGAAGAATTCTCTGATGCATTGTAATCCTTTATTAATTTGCAACTTCTCTCGCATTCTAAAGTCCATTCAAAATTTACATTTTCCGAAGTAAATGTGAAAAGGTTCCAAATTTGGGAAATAGGTATTAGGAATATATTTGCGATGAAATTAACTTTACCTGAGAATTGACGTGAATTTTTTTTAGTTTGAGGAGTTAGAAACTCCTTAATTGGAATGACGTTATCATTAATGGTTTCGTGACGTTATTTTCAATAATATAACCAAGATACTTCACACTCTTTTTGGTGAAATTACACTTTGAAAGTTTTAATCGGAATCCTTCTTTTAAAATTGCTTGCAAAATTTCTCTATATGACATAAGTGTTCTTCAAACGTTAAAGAAAAAATTAATAGTCATCGATGTAATTGATACAAAACTCATCCAAACCATTTCGACGAATGATATTTCTTAAGATTCTCTGAAAAATGGCTGGAGAAGTTTTTGAAACCAAAGGTAGGCATTTCCAATCATAATGTTTCCTTCCTTTCGTAAAACGATTAAGATTGCATCTGTAATGAAGCTTTATTTCTGATACATGAAGAAATCGAAAATATCAGTCAATACGAACAGAATCAAAATGATATCTATCTTATTTACTATAGTTACTAACTAATAAACAATTCTGTGATTATGAATACATAGATCAAAAGATTAACAGAACAAGAACTGCATCTGAAGTACGGTCATGTCGTACTTACATACCGTATGTTTCAGATGTGAATTTCCAAATGTATATCAATAATTGTGACGACACACAGCTTTTGTCATGATCGCTTTCCGGAGTTGCTGTTATCTGCAAAATTCGTAAATTATTTGCCCTAGAAATGGTAGCTATATTGAATAAATAAGGTCGAACATCGCTTACTGTTAATTTTTCATAGAATTTGTATTCTTGATTTTTAGATTGATTTTTTTTATGTATTCCATATAATGTTTAATTTAATTAAACACACTTGTACGCAAAATTTTATTCCGATTGGTGTTTCGTTTTGTTCGAGATATTGGGAAACAAACATTTTGAATGGCCATATTTAATGGAACGCCCTGTACGATTTGACTGTTTAACGAACTTAACGAGGCATTTGGGACCGAAATCGCCCTGAAAATCACAAATCTCTAGGACAATTGACTTCGAAAGTTATCGTGCTAACGGACAGCCCAACGAACAGAATTGAATCTGAAGACGGATTCGTCGAATCGTTTTTAAAACATTTGAGCAAACGATATAGCACTGAACGCCCTGTACGATTTGGCTGTTTAACGAACTTAACCGAGGCATTCGAGAATCGAATTTCTTCGAAAACTATCGTGCTCACGGCCGTACGGCCACACGGACAGAATCAATTTGGACATTTTCTGCTAAAAATACGGAAATAACAGACATTTCAGCAAAACGATATAGCACTCGTTTAACTAGAACGAGCGCTTAAATATTGAAAATAATTACTCAATGATTCTAAAAATGATCTATAATCGCTTGAGTAACAATTTACAAGAAGTGAGTAATCAATTATACAATATTTTTACCTACAGCCAAAACCATGTGTGTAAATGCAAACAGCAGTTACAGCACATATAAGAGCTAAGACTAACAAAGTCAATATATAGTACCAATCACCAGCCAATTATGAAGTTTTTCTTTCTTATCATCATGTTCGTCGACATCCCCAGCTTTTTTTGGCGGTCTCATTTGAGAACCTGCAGTTTTGTGCGTCCTTGTTTCAACTGTTGTCGATATCGAAATAGTGGAAAGCGTTGTTTCAGAAAATGTAGTTGCTGGGACTTCTGTAGATTGAGGAACTGTAGGTTGTGTCACCCTTGGATGTAATGGTAATCTAGGTGGAGTTTCAACGGAAGATATTGTTGAATAAACATTTTCTTGCAAAGATTCGAACGCAGTTCTTTTTGGCTTACACAACCCAGGAAATGGTTCCTGATAGTTACAATAGTATTTTACTGGACACGACGAACAAGAAGGTCCTGTTTGGTATATGAGTTCTCTCTGACTTGCTTTACTTGGACCATAAGTACATACTAAGATTAGCCAATTGTCTGAAAACAAACTCCATGCACATCCCATTGCAAGTATTTTATCACTGCAGATCTGGGCAAGATTATGAGAGAATGGCTCTTCCTGGTGAAACTTTTTTGCATTTCTTCGTTCATTTTTCTCATCCAAATAACAAGTTCTGCATCAGTTTCTTTCTCTAACAATATCTGTGTGACTGATTGAGAAGTTGAGGTATATCTTGGCGTGAAAAAACAGTGAGTGTCTTTATTGATGCATTTTGATGCCCAACATATCGATATCTGCTCCAAGTCTAAATCGTATTCCAATATAGTCATACCACTAGCTCGTCCTATTGAACCTATGACTTCCCTTAAATGATTATGATAGTATAATATTGAATTTCTGAAAATATCGTCCATTGGAAGTAGGTTGCAGTTAAAATTATTTCCACAAATGCAGTCCTTTTCACAGAAGCTATTGTTATGACAAAATGGATGAAAATATCGATAAGATTCTTCAATTGTAGATATATTTCGGTTAGTATAAAACCTGATATCACAGCTCTCAAGACTGAAACCATTTCATTTTATTAGTGATTATGTCACAGTTGACAGAAAATGTCATATCATTCAACCTTGAAAATTCATTAATTCTATGATCTCGTACAACTATACCATAGACCTATAAAATCTATGATATTATATCATGAATGTCATGTAACAATATAAAATGCTTCGTTTTCTCCGCGTTATTTGTCTGGTTCTACTCCTTATTCTCCATGTATCAACCCAAAAAGAAACCAAAAAATTCATTAAACCCAGTTTTGCACCATACTGTACCATCAAGGATATGTGCAATGCGCCATGCAGCTGCAGGGGTCCTAATGTCTGCCAACTTAAATCGATGGATGATGATTTACGAACCAGTATTTTATTTTACCTGAACCAAATCAGGCAAATACAAACGTTATCCGAACCCGAACCTTCTGGAATGACAATGTTGCAGTATGACATGCAGCTGGAAGAGGTATCAAAATGCTTAGCTCTAAGTTGCCAACTGAAATACACTACTTGTTTTACTACTCCAAGATTTCCAGAAACATCACAAACGGTCTGGAGGATATATCAGAATTATTTTACCAGAGACAATAGCTTTTTTTGGGTTCAAATTGTGAAAACCGGTTCAATGAAACGAAAAGGTTGACGTCTGAGCACATAGGTGTTATGCCTGGTGGAGAAACAGGTGAAAAACTACATAACTTCGCTCAACTTGTCAGTGATAACATTCGTTTCGTTGGATGTGCTTGGAGTTTCATTGGGTCTAATTTACATTTGTCTGTACCTTCGGTCCACGAGGACCTGCCTGGGGTGAAGCTATCTACAAGAGAGGAAACAGTTGTACAACTTGTCCTCAAGGATATAGCTGTGATAAATTGAAACCTTTTCAAAATGTGTGCAAATATGGAGTTGGAATGACAACTTTGCCATCTGGTATAACACCGCCCTTGCCTCCACCGTTGCCACCTGTGAAAGTTCCACCTATGCCTCCACCCTTAGCAGCATCAAGAGGACCATTACCACAAACAACAAATGCTCCTCAACCTCCACCACTTCCACCTAAAAAGAAATGTGCTGGGGCTTCTGGTTGCTATGAAGTTAAACCTTTTGGTCAATTGAAGCATGATTCAGCTCCTCCTACAAATCCTTCGAATCTATTTTGAGACCGTATTCTCCTTCCAGTCATATGAGACTTCATCAAAATAATCCTCCAGTACCTTTACGCAGTATACCACATTCTAGAATACTATCCTCTTCCTTGATATCTCAGCCGAGTATACCAATACGTTCACGACTAACTTCAGCGATTGGAAGGAACAGAAGTCATCCATTTTGTCTGGAATAGGAAAACAATTGAGATTAACACATTCAATGGATTCTGCAACGTCTCAGTGGTGTGCAATCTCATCCCTCAACATTTAGTTCCTCTGTGAATGCTCCAAAACCATCTGTTGGAAGTTTTCGAGATACAGCAAAAAGTGGCAATCAAGATAGATCGAAAGTTTTACATGGTGAACGTTATGATCAAATGTCAGAGATAGATAGGATAAATGCAAGGAGAGATTGATAAATATGTTGAGTTTGCAAAGGATGCAGCAAATGAGACTAATCCGAAGTGAACTGCGCTGACAGTCATTTATAAAGATCCTGTATCATTGGAGCTACGAGAATTATGATTACCTATGTGTATGAATGTACTTTCATCTGATTAGAGCCTTTATTGATAAATGAACGACGCTTAATCGAAAACAAATTTCAACTATACTTCGTTCACATAGTATTGAGCCCTAAGTCTATAGAAATTTGTCATATTCCAATGTGTATATCAAAATTTAAGGTTATGTTTGTTTATTTTTCTCAGATTGATACGCAATGTTGTCAATATTGCTTAGAGTTCTCTCGGAAGCTCGTCGAACGAGGCCGGGTACATTCGGCAACGTTGACTTTATTTTACGTTATGACAGTATATACTGCCAACTTCAGATGAATGAACATACGCCCTTTGTGCTCAATAAGATGTGAACGAAGTTTATTCTAGTATCCCTATATGGTTGATATTTTCAGCTGCATGTATGGGTGTATGTTATAGTATATTTTCCAAGATGGCATTTCAGGTTCAAGTTAATTCTTGATTATGCATTCCTAAGAAATTTCGAGCTATAATAATAGATTGTTTCAAATTTAGAAACAAATTTAAATTCAAATTCCGTAATTTACCAATTTCGTAACAGTCACACCATCTGTCAAAAATACAATGAAATTCACTAGGATGTATAATCTGATTTCTTCATGGAATTTAGACAGTATGTCAAAAAAACTCGACTTGAATAGAGACAATATCATCTTGAACTCGTTGCAGAAGGTCATTCCAACCTCTGTCGATCGTTTTCAAATTCCACATTCGTGTTGTAATAGGATCCTGTTCTACATCTCAGACAACTGTACACATTTTCCATTGTAATTCAGAAAACGTAAAATGTAATTAAGAAAAGCAAATTGAATTTCAGAAGATGTAAATTGTAATTCAGAATAGAGAATGGATATTCGAAATAGGGAATTTGAATTTCAGAATAAGAACTTTAAATTCTCAGAGGGTTATATGAATTTCAGAATAGTAATATATGTAATTCAGAAATGAGGAATTGTAATTCATAAATAGGAAATGGTAATTCAGAATAGATTGCTTTCTATCTATGTAATAGAAGTTCCAAATTATAATTTCCGTTTTCTGGAATTCAATTTGCCGTTTCTGAATAACAACTTTATTTTTCTGAATTCCAACCTCATAATCTGAATTTCATTTCTACTGAAATCAAATAAAATATTCTGAATTTCAATTTCTGTTTTTTGAAAAACATTTTTCTATTCTGAAATGCAAGTTGTACGAGATCATAGAATTAATGAATATTCCAGGATAAGATTCTTCAATAGTAGATATAGTCCGTTCACGAAAGGTTGAGCCGTCGGTTGGCCATGGAAATTTGACATATTCCACTGTGTATATTAAAATTTTAGGTTATGTTCTTTATTTTCTTGTCAGATTGATACGCAATGTTGTCAATATTGCATAGAGTTCTCTGATAACTCGCAAGCTCGTCGGCGAGACGAAACCGGGTACATTCGGCAACGTTGACTTTATTTTACCATATGACAGTAACTACTGCCAACTTCAGATAATAAAGAAACGCCTACTATGTTCTCAACCTTTCGTGAACGGATTATATATATATATATATATATATTGATCGTATTGTTGGGTATCTAGTTATGGTATTGTTTGAAATTAATTTATAATACATTATTGTATAAAACGTTTCGGCTTTTTAGCTTAATCGTATACAAACTTAAAACATCCTAAAAATAAAATTACATTAAAAAGATTATAAATAATAACATGATTGTATAAAACATCTTATAAATATTATCACAGTTCTGGTTTGTTGTCTTGTCATCCATGTCATTGTTCCGTATGTCAACGCCGTCTTGTCTTTTTCTTTCATTGATGCTCTTCCTTTTTCATTTGTTGGTCTTCGCAATAATGGCATATATATAGACTAAGGTTTCTTGTATCCGCTTGTCGTTTACTACATTTCCGTTTTTTATTTGATGTTGGATCATCTCTATATTTCTCTGCGTTTTTGTTGGGGTTCGATTCCTAAAATAGCTGTGTCTCATAATTGAATCATGTTTGTTTGTGGTTTTATGTTGGTTAAGGGCTGTGGAAGCGTTTCTTCGTGTATTTATGTGCGTTGAGTCTATTTTTAGTCTTTGGGAAGTTTTGTCTCTATATATTGTTTGTCACAATCCTTGCATGGTACGCGGTATACGACCTGTGATTTTTTGTTCTTTGGTGTTGGTGCTTTTAGTTTGCTGAAGATACTTCCGATTTGGTTACATGGTTTATAAGCTATTTCCCGGTTGTAAGGTTTTACTATGTTATTCATTTTTCGTGACAGTCCCTGTATAAATGGTAGTTGTATCCGAATTGTGGTCCCAGTTGTTAGTTTCTTGTATGTGTGTGGTTGTACAAGCAGTGTGTTCTTTGTTTTTATTAGTCTTCTCACAAGTGTTCAGGGTAGTGATTGTTGGTTAGGAGTTCCTTTACTTCAGTCAACGTTTTTTCTCGGAGTAACGTGATGTTATTTCAACGCTCTGTCTATATATCCAAGGCTGTGCTTTCTTTTGTGAATGCACAGCCATTGGATATATAGACAGAGCGTTGAATTAACATCACCGTTACTCCGAGAAAAAACGTTGACTGAAGTAAAGGAACTCCTAACCAACAATCACTACCCTGAAACACTTGTGAGAAGACTAATAAAACAAAGAACACACTGCTTGTACAACACACAACATACAAGAAACTAACAACTGGGACCACAATTCGGATACAACTACCATTTATACAGGGACTGTCACAGAAAATGAATAACATAGTAAAACCTTACAACCGGGAAAATAGCTTATAAACCATGTAACCAAATCGGAAGTATCTTCAGCAAACTAAAAGCACCAACACCAAAGAACAAAAAATCACAGGTCGTATACAGCGTACCATGCAAGGATTGTGACAAACAATATATAGGACAAACTTCCCAAAGACTAAAAGATAGACTCAACGCACATAAATACACGAAGAACGCTTCCACAGCCCTTAACAAACATAAAACCACAAACAAACATGAGTTCAATTATGAAGACACAGCTATTTTAGGAATCGAACCCCAACAAAAACGCAGAGAAATATTAGAGATGATCACATACAAATAAATAACGGAAATGTAGTAAACGACAAGCAGGATACAAGAAACCTTAGTCATATATATATGCCATTATTGCGAAGACCAACAAATGAAAAAGGAAGAGCATCAAATGAAGAGAAAAAGACAAGACGGCGTTGACATACGGAACAATGACATGGATGACAAGACAACAAAACCAGAACTGTGATAATATTTAGTAAGATGTTTTATACAATCATGTGTTTTATTTATATCTTTTAATGTAATTTTTATTTTAGATGTTTAATGTTTGTATACTGATGATGAAGGCTAAAAAGCCGAAACGTTTATACAATAATGTACAATAAATTATTTCAACAATAACCATAACCGGATACCCAACAAAAACGATCAATACATATTCAATACTAGGTAAAAACTATTAGTATACTATTATATATATATATATATATATGTATATATATATATATTCGGTTAGTATAAAACCTGATATCACAGCTCTCCAAGACTGAAACTATTTCATTAATTAGTGAATATGACACGGTTGACAGAAAATGTCATATCACTTAACCTTGAATTTTCATTAATTCTATGATCTCGTACAACAAAACACTTTTACAGTTGACCGCCTTGGTGGCTGTAGGGGCTAAGGCGTGCGCCTACAAGTACCTACGAAGCTAGAGGTCCGGGTTCGAATCCTGGTGCGGGTATGTATGTTTGTATATGTTCTAGTTGTCTTACAATAAAAATTGTCCTGATAGAGTATGATAAGTATGGGAATGAGTGCTAAAGTGTTGAAATGTCAATGTCTACATGGCCAAGATGCCAAGGACATGGGTAAAAGAAGATGAATGAATGAATGACCTTTTACAGTTGTGATTCAGAAAAAACAAAGTTCCATTCAGAATAAGAATATGAATTCAGAAAAATAAGAATTGAAATTCATAATTTTTAATTTGATTTCAGAAGAATGGAAATTTAGATTATGGAGGTTTAAAATTCAGAAAAAGAAAGTTGAATTGATGTTAATTGCAATTTCCTATTTTTTATTACAATTTCTCATTTTGAATTACATATTTCTATTCTAAAATCCAAATAACCCTTTCTGAATTCAAAGTTCTTATTCTGAAATTCAAATTCCCTATTCTGAATATCAATTCACTATTCTGAATAACAATTTACATCTTCTGAAATTAAATTTGCTTTTCTGAATACATTTATGTTTTCTGAATTATCATTGAAAAAGGTGTTTGTTAGGTAGTCTCAAGGAATAGTTCGGTTTAAAACAAAATGCAGAACAGGATCCTATTACAATGCGCATTGTTCTCATTTACCATCCTATGCGCACTCAACACATTTATCAATCTCTCTGTATGTTTATCTCTATCTATCTTTCACGATTGATCATCCCAGTCGACTGCCTAACCTAAAACCTAACCTAATCTCCCTAACAATATAATATTTTTATGTTTTGTGGTGTGTAACGTACCCTTATTCTGTGGCGGTAAGTTAAAGAAAATCCAAAGCCAATTGCGCTGTTAGAATCATTTATAATTTTATAAAAATCCTGTACTTGATTCAGAATATGAATTGCTGTCAATAGATTCCTGTAGATGTAACATTTTGTGTTAATGAATTCATCAATGAATTAGAGAATGTAAAAGTAAAACGAGAAATTATCAACTAAACATAGTTTATTGAATTATTATCTTCATACATACAGGGGAAACTGAATTTAATGGTGATGACTTTGAAAATTTTTTAATAATATCGATAAAAAATAGTTTTTTAGAGATCAAGGAAAGATTGGAGACCTTTTGAATGAACCTCTTGTCTCTTGAGCAAATACTTATGGATCTTTAACTTGTGTGGACGATGTTGCAATGAACGTGGAGGTGGTTGTAACAACAACAGGTGATGCATGATCAGAATTAATTGTGATGATGATGACATTTCGGCATTATCAAAACGTTCCTCCAGGAAGTTGAATTAGATCAGATGATTCCCTCTACGATGGTAAAACCCAACATGGTCTTGGAGTATACTGAGGCAGATAGGGAGGCATTCTTTGAAGATTGGTATCTAATAGGATGTCTTCTAGGTAGTATAGGTGGTACTGAAGGAGGACAAGTATGTATCCTTCTTGGGGGGTGGTGTTGGAGGAAACTTCAGGTAGTCTTGGAGGAGTAGGAACAGGGGTAGCTAATGGCGGCGTTTCCGCTTTAGGAGGAGGTTGAGGTGGGGTGACTTCAGGTTGTTGTGCAACAGGGGGTGGCGTGGAGGTGTCTGTACAATAGGTCGTGGTACTTTCTTACACAACCTCGAGAAAGGTTTCTCATGATCACATGCGTAATTATCAGGACAAAGCGAACACAATTCTCCCAACCTGAAAATAGGTTCCCCCTGAATTGGGCCTCTAGGTCCAAATGTACATACAAACGTTACGGCTTGAAAAGTTGTACTCCAAGCACAACCAACTCTTAGTACACGATCACTTAGTACCTGCGCGAAATTTATGCATTTTTTCACCTTCTTCGCCTGCAGGAATATCACTCAGTAATTCGACAGAAGACAACTTTGGAAACTTCTTTCATCCAATCCAATATCATTTCCATGGCAAAAACAGGAACGGGTTTTTTTGTGGTGGCCGTTCGATATCTCGACCAAGCGTATCTTTTCACGACATGGAAGTTGTTTGTAGTTGATTTTGCTGGGCCAACCTCTAGACATTGACGGCTTTCTGTAGCGATGTGCGTTATAGCTTGGAAGTTTCTTCGAAGTTTGTGTTATGAAACTTCCGAAGAAATGTTGCTACATTTTGCTGCCGTACATTTTGATATTTCTTCAAGTTTGTTCATCGTATTGGCAGCATTGCCAAGCCTCCTGGTACCGGTTTCTCAGCACTTTGAATGTCTCTCAATTCGTTGAGGTAATTTACAATGGTTTGCCTGGTTTGATCATCAAAATCCATAACTGTACATTCTTTAACAATTTCACAACTGCAATCTATTAAGCATTTATCTCTAGTCGTGCAGTAAGGAAAAAATTAGGTTTCAAATATTCCGTACCGCAGACGATGTTTGATATCGAGCATACTAGAAAGGTGTGTAGGAAAATTAATCGCATTTTATGGTGACGTGTTGAATTCTATCTGTCAAAATATAATCGACTGACGTTGTGAACGGTCACAGATATCTCAAGATTTAAGCATAGAGAAATCTATGTTTTTAAGGCATCGAAGACGATCAGCTTCATTTCTGGTTCCGCCAAAAAATTTCATTCGTTTATCATGGACATAAATTGATTAGAATCATGACTCCATAGACTTAGACTAGGTCTATGGAATCATACTCAGAAGCCATTGTGAGAGTGGAGAGAATAGCTCTAACCGTGCATTTCATGAATAAAGTATGGTAGTCGAACTGGCAAATCGAATAGAAAAATCTGGCTGATGCATTGTAAGTCTAAGGCCAAATGAATGATTAAAATAACCGTAATGTATGAATAGAACCAACAAAATTATCTGGGGTCCATTCAAAACACATAGAATTCTGACGAGACAATTATACTGTAACTCCTTTTACATGGTCACTGGAGACGTAAGGGGCAGGCTAACTGGAGATAGAGTACCTCAAACCGAATGAGAAGTGCCGGTTTGAATGTCCCATAAGGCTATTATTTTCAGAGATTCTCAACAACAGTGCTGAAATTATAAAACTCCCATATCTTTCGTCAATATGGCAAATTTTTTGCTGATATTTGGCAAGCTTGTCACTACACTTATCTCCATCAGATCGAGAAGAAAAATCTCAAAATTGCAGGTCCCTATTCAAAATTTCCAATTTCCGTGTTCAGGTGAGAAATATCACTCGGTGTATGAGATAAAAAATTGAAATGGAATATTGAAATCTGCAGAAAACACTGAGTAAATAGCTGCGTTTAGTTTGAATGGCACAAATTTCTTATAGTTCTTATGATATGTTGAAAGTTACAGTTTTATTCATTTTCACTTACAGAAACATACTACTATTCTTGAAAAAAACACTGAATTCAAGATGCTTAAATAATCCTGACGCATTTTAAAATATTCCCTTATTATTCATATCTTGATATTCTTTTATTTATCTATGTATCAATATCATAAGAAAAATCCAAAATACAATGCAAACATAAAAAACAGTAGCATATATGATTCATGAAAAAATCAAATAAACAAATGCTCGATATGAGAGCCATTTTCCTCTCACTCATTTATAGGCTCGTTTGGACAATTGAAGTACTTTTCATATCCACAAGATGAAAAATTATACTCTTGATAAAAAGAAATACTGGATTTGAGCTCGAGAAAAATTTGATCTTCTTCTCAGAACCCCTGAACAATAATCCATGTGAAGGATTATTTAAGCAACTTGAATTCACTGTTTTTTTTCTATCAGAAATGGTATGTTCTTTCTTCAATTAAATATGAATAAATTGTTATATTCGACTTTCAACATAAAAAACTATAAAAAATTTGTGCTTATCAAGTGAAAAAAGATTTTCACTCAGTGTTTTTTTGCAGATTCCAATTTTCCATTTCAATTTTTTTATCTCATAACCGAGTGATATTTTTCACTTGACATGGAAATTGAAATTTTTGAACCCGCAAATTGAAATTTTTTTTTTTGATCTGATGGAGAATATGTATAGTAACAAGTTTGCCAAGTATCAGCGAAAAATTTGCCATATTGACGAAGATATGGGAGTTTAAAGTTAACACTTTTGCAAAAAACACCCTGTATATATAAAACTGGTAGCCTTATGGGACATTTAAAGCTACAATCTCCATTCAGTTCGAGGTCCTCTATCTCTAGTTAGCCGTTGTCCCTTACTCACACCAGTCACCCTGTATAAACCGTGTATAATACCATAAAGACTCACCTTTATTTAAATTTATTGAAAGTTGTGCTTACATTATCGATTTCAGGCATATGAATAGAAAATTTAATGAGAAATTGAATGAAGAAGTTCGCAAATAAAACAACTCTTAGAACATGATCTTTCGTATGGTAATTCTTCGTGCTTCTTTTTTGTCTTCCAATTTACACTTCTGTCCTCTGTATCTATTGCTTTTATAATTTCAGATGGCTCTGAAGATGGGATAGCTGTGTTTCTTCTACAGTGGTTACAAGAATATCAGAAGAATTACCTCCATTCGAAATATGTGACCCTAATAGAAAACTAGATGTGAATGAGGCGCAATCGATTCTTCTGGAGGTGCTGGTATTGCTGGATACCCTAAATAATCATCATCGTACTGTTGAATAGATGGTATGAATAGGTAGCATTTGTTCAGTAGGAAAATCTGCAGTATTAGAAGATGTTTGGTGATATTCTTCTTCAATACCATATCTTGTAATCTCCAATCATCTGCTATAGGGTCAATAACTGAGGGTGGTTTTTGAGTATCATGGTAATCACAACATCTTGTGGTATTTCCTCTGGAACAGATTGGGATTGTAATCTCAACTTCTCGTATATAAGACGTTGTGGCCGTCGATGAGACCTCCAAGATTTATGCTTTTTTCGCGAGATGGGGGTGTTGGTGGAGGCCGTGGAGGTGTTTCAAAAGGAGGTAAAGTAGTTTGAATCACCCCTTACACAAATTATCGAAAGGTTTCTGAAAATCACACTCATAGTTCTTGGGACATGAAGAACAAGGTTGGCCTGTTTTATATATTGACTCTCCTTGGAGAGGGCCTCTTGGTCCAAAGGTGCAAACCATGGTTAAAGAGTCTTTGTTTTGACTCCAAGCACATCCAACAGCTAAAACCTGATCGCTGAGTATTTGCGCATAGTTCCTCAACATTTCTCCTTCCTTTCCTGCGGGTAAGCTGCTGAGAGTTTCTACCGACAGGTATTTTGTATTCCAAGCCAGTAGTTTATTACTTCTATCCATAGTATAGCGCTTACTGTTTGGCCCCTTTTCTAACTTGGTCTGGTTCACCAGCATTGAGGTATCAGGATAGGTTGATGTGAGAAAACATTCTGAATACTCGTCTTCGCATCTTGCAGTCCAGCATTCAGATATTTCCTCAAGCTGATATCGTATTTTAGCATCGTCATGCCACCTGGTTGAGGCTCAGCTTTAGTCTGTATTTCTCGAATTTGATTAAGGTAGGACAGAATAGATTCTCTTGTATTATTGTCGAGTTCAAGCACTTCACATTCCGGTTGAACATCACAAATGCATACAGGTTGGCACCTGTTTCTTGTTGTACAATATGGCACGAAACTTGGCTTCATGAATCCTTCAGAGAACTAACACATTTGGACAAGAATAAAGTAGGATAAAAGTAAGAGAACAACGTTGTTCATTTCATAATAATTGGGCGATTGAAATAAAACGAACGAAATATCGAAACTGTCAATCAATTTCTCTGTGGACATTTTCCCTGCTGACAAGAATGTCAAAGTTTCAAACCGTCATATTTTCTCCAGATCAATATGAATGCATATTACTCTCTACAGATTTCATATTATATTGATCATTTTGCTCCAAGAATGCATGGCTCAAGTTGTTAAACCAAGTTTTTTCCTTATTGTATGACACGGTATAGATGCAAACCTGATTGTGCATGTGAAGTCTTACCAGAGTGCAAGTTGGAGGATATCGATAATGATTTTAGAAATAAAGTTCTTGCTCATCTGAATAAAATTCGTAATACAGAGAGTGCAGCAGAACCTCAGGCTGCTAGTATGAACAATAGAGTATGACACCGAATTAGAAGAAATATCCAAATGTTGGGCTGCAAGGTGCGAATTTGAATACTCTGAATGTTTTCGTAACTCCAAGGTATTCAGAACCTCACAACTAGTCATACAGGTGCCTCTTGAAACTGGACAACAACCAAACATATTTCTTGTGTTAGAGGAATTCCAAGACATATTAAGTGGAGTGGAAATTTATCTGCTGAGACAATAAAGAGTCTGCCTGCAGGGGAGGCAGGGGAAAGCTTGCATAATTACGCACTACTCATGAGTGATAGACTCTTAACCGTTGGATGTGCTTGGAGTGTACTTCTTCAGAGCACTGTCACCTTTGTTTGTACTTATGGGCCCAGAGGACCTCTTCAGGGTGAACCTATATATAAAACTGGATATGTTTGCTCGCTTTGTCCTACAGATTACGCTTGTGATTTTCAAAAACCAGAAAAAAATCTGTGTAAATCGCAGTCTCATAAACATTTACCAGAAGTAACAACAGTAGGGGCTTATGGAACAAACCCTCCCAATCCTTATCCACCTGGGATTTATGGAACAAACCCTCCAGCTTCTTATGCACCTGGGACTTATGGAACGAACCCTCCAAATCCTTATCCACCTGGAACTTATGGAACGAACCCTCCAAATCCTTATCCACCTGGAACTTATGGAACGAACCCTCCAAATCCTTATCCACCTGGGACTCATGGAACGAACCCTCCAAATCCTTATCCACCTGGACTTATGGAACGAACCCTCCAAATCCTTATCCACCTGGGACTTATGGAACGAACCCTCCAAATCCTTATCCACCTGAACTTATGGAACGAACCCTCCAAATCCTTATCCACCTGGGACTTATGGAACGAACCCTCCAAATCCTTATCCACCTGGAACTTATGGAACGAACCCTCCAAATCCTTATCCACCTGGGACTTATGGAACGAACCCTCCAAATCCTTATCCACCTGGGACTTACGGAACGAACCCTCAAATCCTCATCCACCTGGGACTTATGGAACGAACCCTCCAAATCCTTATCCACCTGGGTTTATTGAAACAAACCCTCCAGCTTCTTATGTACCACAAGGTACAACACTTTCAACCATTCATATTTACCCCTCCACCCCCCCTCCATTACCCAGTGATATTCCTGATGATTATTCTAACAACCAAATTGATATACCGCTTCCTCCCCCTCTACCAATCTTACCTGATTATCCTAGTGTTGATCAGAAGCCTCTAGTTCCTCCAGCACCATTGCTGCCACAAGAACAGTTCCACCATTACCACCATTACCTACATCATTAAATGGATGTGAAACCCGTCTTCTCTACCGGAGGTACAAATGTTACTTCAACTAGTGATGAGACACCATTGAAAAGATCTGGTAATGTTAGTTCGGAATCATTACAGCATATTGGAGTATCGTTGATGACATTAAGTGCGGTTGCTTTATTTTTTTTGTTTTAGAGTAGATTTATGAAGTGATTTGGTATTGATTAAACTGTTGTAGCAAAATAATAATTCAGTGATTCAATTGTTGGGATGATTTTGGAGATATCATACCAGTTACCAAAAGCAGATATAATAAAATTAGTGACCAACGAAAGACTTCACCTAACTCTTGAAAAACTCATATCTTAGAAATTTTTTGAGCTTTTGTTCTGCTTAAACGAGTGCTATATCATTTTGCCCAAATGTCTGTAATGTTCTAATTTTGAGTCGGAATTAAATCAAATTAAATTCTGCCCTAGGTGCAAAATGTTATATAACCATGGGCCGAAATGTTGATGGTTATGCTTCAGTTTAACATTCTTTGATTTCACGAAATATTTCGAATTTTTTCTCTGAAATGATCATTATTTATTTTTCCTTTTAGTTTCATCAAATTTGACTACATATTCAGAACGGGCAATAAATTTGCTACAAGATGAGACAGTCTGTGTGCAGTTAACAAAATCATTTCTATTTTTCCAATGGAATATCAATAACACACGCCTTCTCTTCAGTACTTTAGTGCGAGTTGCTCATTCTCTGCTATAATATCATGACACACATGATAACAACGAAAATTTCTGAAAATTTCGAACCTAAATTTTGCTCTTCGTAATTGAATATTAGTGTAATTTTATGGAAGTCATCAATTCATCTGTTAAATTTTGTAGTTGGTACCAGAATAATCCAGGAGAGTGAAGGTCATAAGACATTAAGGACTGATGTGCCACTTTTACGAAATATATGACAGAGAAAAAACCCTCATACAACTATTGTTTTTCATTTCCAACATGAGTTAACATGAGTTTGGCAGTCATAAGAGGAGAACTTTTCGGTCCAGTTATACTTACCGATCACTTTGATGCTGAAGAATTCATCAGATTAATCCAGAGCAACTTATTCGTTGAAATGCACCTATCTTACAGATAAAATGTCTAGTTTCAAATGAGTGGCTGCCTAGCACATACAAGTTGTAATGCCAAGATCTATTTAATGAATATTTTGCGATACAATGGATTGAAAGATGGCCACCGAAGAGCTCCGATCTTACGCCTTTGGATTTTTATATCTAGAATAATTTGAAAGAGAAAGTATATCTAATTCGCTTACAGACTCGGAAAGATCTCATCAACAGAAAAAATTGTGTTGTCCAGGAATGCTATGAACTTTGGAGAGTTGTAGATTCAGTACGAAGACGATGAGTCAAATGTATTGAAGAAGGAGGTACATTTCTTCGTTATTATTTCAATTCAAGATGCATTGATGAACTTTCATAATACTATATTGAAATTAGATCACGGAGTGCTTCAAAATAGAGCAAATTTAGGTTAGGAATTTTTAGATTTTTTCGTTGTTATCAGGTTAGCCATGATATTAGGGCTCAGAATTCGCAGTTAGCATAAAAGTTGATATGTTTTTCCAAAGTACACTAAATGAGGTGAACAATGAAAGCAGAGAATAATATTAATGGATTTAAAATCAACCGATATTAAACCCATAATTCCGACCTAATCCCGTCAACGCACAAAGAATATAATATAATATTATTCTCTGATTTCATTATTTATATTATGCCTGCGTTACTCTTGAACGCATGAATTTTCATTTATTACTAACGAGATATATACCGGGTGTCCCAAAATACCACGCGAAAGTGACACTGGAGGTAGATTGGCATTAGGTCTATCAGATAGCATCAACATGACCTCAGTAAAAGTCCGCTGGTTTTCGAGATATCACCACTTTTGCAAACAAAAAATGAAAGAGAAAGTGAGATAAAAGACAAAGAAGAGCAAAAATAATGGTTGTTTGAAACGGTAAGCGAGGAAAGAATTTCAAGCACATGTAATTTGGCAACAGGTGATACTTGTGCATTTTTCCTAATTTTTAATTATTTCGGCTCAAGCACATCTCTCGCGACAAAATTATAATTTCTAATGTTTTGACTTAGAAAATTGGTAGTGTTGTATCATTTTGAAAAGTACAGAAAATGGACCAGTTTTTACGATTATTTGTCAATTCAGTCTGATATAATTTTTTTTCACATCAGTCAGTCAAACTTAAGTTAACGTTTTAACTTCGTCATAAAATACAACAAGTTAGAAATTTTTTTAAGAATTTTGTTCTAGTTCTCGGTGAAGTTATCAGTTCATTGTTCAAAGCAACTATTCAGGGTAGTCTAGGTAAAAAAAAACATGAGTTTGAAGACCAAAAATTGGAGATTTTTAAAAAATACACAAAAGTGGTGATATCTCGAAAACCAGCGGACCTTTACTGAGGTCATGTTGATGCTATCTGAAAGACCTAATGCCAATTTATCTCCAGTGTCACTTCGCGTGGTATTTTTGGGACACCCTGTATATTTCATCGAAAAAACCATTGGGAAAATAGGACTGATTTTGTTTACTTCAGAATCCTGATATTCTTCTCCTTACCATGCCTGCAATGAGAGTGTTTCCTGCACATAGATTCTTTGATCTTGTAGCAAATTTATTGTCCTTTCCGTATATTGATGTGATCAAATTTGATGAGACTACAAGGAAAACTGAGTAATGAGCTTCTAGATAAAACTCGAAATTTTTTTCGTGAAATCAAGAAACGTTGAATTGAAGAATAACCGTCAACATTTCGACTATGTGTTATATAAAATTTTTCATTGCTAATCACTCGTATAATCACCCCCTCATAGTTTATTCCTTTTAAAGGTATACACACATTCAATTAGCGATCTGTGAGCCCCTCCTTTACTCCTGTTGACCTATAAACAGCTCAATGCATCATCCACAGAGTCGGATGGTATCTAGACCCACAGACCCAAATCTCATAAATACGAATGTCGTTTTTCGTATTCGATGCAACCAAAATGCATTAAATGATGACATTTTCGACGCAAAGTAACCAAAATTCGAAGCTGAATAATGTCCGAGACTCCTAATCCAGCGGAAATCGCAAAATTGAAACGAGTCTGCATTTTGGGAAGCGGGGATGGTAAGAAAGACCCACACAGGTCGTTTTTCATTCGATTCTTCCTATTTCACTGCTTCAATATTGGCTCGTAAAATTTCAGGGGGTCAGTGATAGCAAGAATCGTATCTCGAAATATCCTGACTATGAGGAATTCCACCTAAAGTTACCATGTACGTTTTCGAGGAGATTCTAGCGGAAGGAAGCTTACTCACATCATAAATAAGGAGCACGAGACCGTTAATATTGTAAAGGGTATAAGTTCACCCCGTAATTTGGTAAGGAAATCGTGATATATGGAGTTTCTGATGAAATAAGAGTTCTTGCATTCCTTTATGACATTTTCAGTCTTATTGTACGTAATATCGCGATCGATTTGATCTAGTATTTATCAGTTTGTTTTTCCTGTATTCTCTCAAACGTGCAGTTTTTTATTACGTTTATTGAAGAATCTAGAATTACTCATATATGGTATAAAGTAATATTATAATAAGTAAAAGCATGAAAGTGAACTGACCACTGACAGTTCTACTTATTTACACTGAGTGGTGCTGTGGCAGGTCTTCAGCCATTATTTCTTGAGTCTCCTGATGTTGAGTCCTTCTGTATAACAGACTCTGTATAAGATCATTTGGGTGTGTCTGCAAACGTTCCTGATATTTCGTGGAGGCGGATTTGATTACATCACTCACATATGGAATCTCGAGATCTGCATGTAATCTTTCGTTTGTGATGTACCATGGTGCGTTAGCTATCAGCCGAAGTGTTTTTGATTGAAACCGCTGGATTATGTTTCTCCTTTTGTGGCCTTCGCGCAGCCCCACAATTGAACGCCGTATGATCAGATAGGTTTTAGGACTGCTTTGTACAGAACTACCTTGTTTTGGATGGACAGTTTTGATCAAACGTTCAGTGAGAACAAAAAATAGGAAAAATGATATTTCTGTTCAAAGAAAACGAGTTGGAAACTTATGAAAAATATTTTTAAATAACTTAAAAGGTCTCTGAAACAGAGATAATTAAAAACATTCAATTAAGATGAAGTGCTCCTGCGAGAATCTTTGCATTTATTTGTCACCAGCAAATTGGTTTCGAAAAATTGTTGCCAACAGTAAAACTAAAAAAAAAGAAATGAATGAAAAGGATGATGTAATGTTTCATTGTCTATATCGGAAACCTTCTTCACAACTTGTAAATTTTCACAATTGTGTGTTTTTTCATTAGGCAACAATTTTTTTAATCCCAATTTGCTCCTGATAGATATTTAATCTTTATTGAAAAATTTTCAATTATTTCTGTTTCAGAGACTGGGACTGAAAACCTGAAAAGTTAGACAAATGTATTTATTGGTTGTTTTCTTTCATTCTCTCAATCATTCACTGAAAAAAAAAAAATAGAAAAAATGATATTTCTGTTGTATGAAAATGAGTTGGAAACCCGTATTAAATAACTTTTACAATTTTTGATGGTACAACCAACACTACAGATTCATCTGCACTTGATGATTTTGCATTGTGGCTCAAAAGATATGGCCATTCGAATCATAATTCACTATTGAAAATAAAAAAAAATTCATGAATGGTTTGGAAATCGAAGGTTCAGCTTATGAAGGTATGTGTAAAGTATGTATAATTGCAAAATAGAAAACTTTACCACTTATTCGGAAAGTAAGATCTTCCAGAGTTTTAGAATTGATACACACTGATGTTTGTGGCCCTTTCGAACCATTTTCACATAATCATAATCTATATTTTGTGACATTTATTGATGACTATTCTAGATTCGTTATGGTACATATTATAATCTTCAGGTCCAATGGAATTCTAACTGTGATTGGTTTATACATATATAAAAGTTTATTATTCATGCAAAATATAAAGACTACTTTAATAAATTCAAAAATGCAAATAAACACAAGAAAATAAACCCATATTTCTTCCCTATACATAGACTGAGTATGTATGAAAAAAGTTGCACATACAGGACTATTAAATTTTTTAACATTTTGCCAAGATATGTACAAGCACAACTTCATTGTAAGAATTTTAAGAAAGAGATTTTTAAAATTGATTATAAATATTGAGCCATACTCTATTGAAGAGTTTGAACACGCATGCCGCAACATTAATATGTAATTTCTGAATTTTGACTTGTTTCCTTTTCCTTGATTTGTATTGATGATTTCTGAAAATAAAATTTATTCTTTTCTATTCTATAAAGAGTGAAGATGAGGTATTAAACTGTTTTCAGAATTATGAGTCAAAGGTAGCATCGTTATTTTGTGGCGAAAGAATAGCAAAAGTATGATTAGGCGATCGAAAATGAGTAAAGCATTTTGGGAAGAAGAAGTTTTAACTGCCAACTCAGTCAAATCACAAAACTCCCTTTGAGTTGGGGTCCGGGAGGATACCTAATGTTTCAAACATGCGTATTTTTGGTTGTATTTATGTTATGCCAGAGTCCCTGTTTATAAACAAAATTGGATCAAAAAGGCATCAAATGTAGATTTATTGATTATGCTGAAAACGAAAATGGATTATGGAGTAAAAACAAACATTCAATATTGCATAGTAGAAATGTTATATTCACTCCAACCTTCACAGTATCCCTCTCTCTTATGTTGGTAAAATCACAGAACATAAAAACATCTAATGCGTTAATATCCATCATTCAAGGTTTTTATAATATGTTTTGTTTTTGAGCTAATACTATTCTATCCTTGTCTTAAATCAATATTCCCTCTCACACGTTCTGTCCATTCTTTTATAAATCTATGACCCCAACAATGTTCTCCACAAAAATCAGCAACAATGAATATTGATTTCAGGTTGCGATACCGGATCCTGTGGAAGCAGCCAGAAATGCAGACTATCTGATTTTTGTGATACTCACCAATTTATCGACAATGTTTTTTCATTATTGATAGGAAAATTAAACCTAAAGCCATTGGAATATCTTTAATAAGGTGAGAGGTTATTACTGACTTCGTTTTACATCCTTACATTATCTTTGCATGCTTGTTCCCAGAATAAGATTATATTTTTCAACAGTTGAAGTTATTCTTTTTCATTTGTTACGACATAGGTCAATTTTATGATTTTAAGATGTAAGAATCAGTCTGAGAACTGACTAGATTGTGGATCGTTAAGGACGTTACATTTACTGCAACCTGAAAGTCCATTGTCCTCCTCATCAGAACTGTTTTTGCAATTGCGCTGCCCTCCAGTTTTAGAGCTCAAATGGACTCCAGAATCTGAAAAACCTACAAGGAGGCTAGATCCGCGTTTTCCATAATTCTTCTGTACAAAATAGGGCGCGCAATGGCGAGGCATTCTATAGCAAAAGGAATGGGAGTTGTCTCCTCTTCACCGCTTAATCTCCACTCGTCAATTTTTGTTGAGCCGATTATTATTATACTACACCAGCAAAATAATCGACTCACCCCAAAATCGATGAAGTTTGTTAATTCATAACTATGTTATTTTCAAGTCCGATTCTAATAATTTTTGGTTCAATTATAGGATTATTCAGCCTTAATCAACCACTGATTTTAAATTTCGAAGAAACTTGGCTTACTTTTTTTATATACTATTTTTCTACCCTAACTTCAGAACCATTCCTGGTGTTTTCTAGCTGATCCACCGTATGATTTCTTATTCCATCACCATAATACATCTCCTCTAGACAAATAATTCTTCATTTATAAGAATAGCTCAATTTTTCAAAGATACAGAGTTTTCAGTAAAACACTAAATTTTCCTAGGACTACAACAGTGCTTCAACAAACTCAACCTAAAATTCTGACCGAATGAAAATAAACTGAAACCTTAGTCTGAAACATAACGTATTTTCCGCTCAGACGCAGATAACAGGTGCCATTCGTCTCGGCATGTCCTCATTGATGTTTTGAATCAATAAGAGCATCACTGAGCTGCTGCAAATTTTCGGGAGTTGGTACGCGAGATCGAATTTCCTCCTCCCAGAGAATCCAAACACGCCCTATTGGGTTCAAATCTGAGCTTAGAGCAGGCCAGTTGAATTCATGGACCTCTGCTTAACACTCCCTGGCAATCCTAGCCACATGCGTTTGATGCGGTCGGGCATTATGAAGTATTAGCACGAAATCGTCTCCAATAAAAGGTGCATGTCGCGCTGAATCCTCTCTTGTTTTTTGTTTCTACTCAGTTTTCATTTTATTTTCATAATATTTGGATTTAAGGCGAAATCTGTGAGAGTACTTTCATAGCCATAGCGAAATTGTGGAGCTTAATGTTGCTCTGTAAACCCTGTATCTTTAACAAAATTTGAGCTATTTTAATGAATAAAAAATAAATTGTCAAGAGACGATGTGTCTTGATGATGAAACGGGAAAACGCATGGTGAAATAACTGAAAACACCAGGGTGGACATAAAGTTAGGGTAGAAAAACAGATTTTCTTTCACCATTGTATAAATGACGTACGCTAAGTTTTCTTGAAAGTCCAAACGTTCAATTGAATGAAAATGAACATAATATCTACAATTGAAAAAAAAACAATCGAATCGGATTTGAAATAACATATTTATGAATTAACAATCTTCATCGATTTTTTGAGTGGATCGATTATTAGGCCGGTAAGTGTAGGTATATGATTCCAAAGGTGACAGTGTCCTATTAGAAAGCCAGTTAGAAGGCGTAAACTTATTCTTACTGAAACAAGAGCTTCAAGGAACTTTTTGGAATGATCCATTTCCGGAATATTCCTCTAGAGTACTTCTTCTTAAGATTCTCTCTTCACTAAAAATCCTTTCTTATATGTTCATTCGCTTATAATATAGAAGGGTTACGAGCAAGAAAGTTGCGTTTGTACTCCCTTTCTGGCTAGTGCGTTAGTCTCTTCATTCTCTTTGATTCCTCAAAGCCTAGGAACCCAGACTGACGAAACCTAAGGGAGCTGATTAAATTTGTGCAATATTTCCAGATCTAAAATGTCATTATTAGGTTGAAAACAAGAGATGATAGACTCAGGAACTGGCACGGTTTAGTTTCTTCAGCCCAAATTTCTTTCATTTTTTTCTTATTTCGAAGGGTTTTGAAGTCAGGCCTGGTGGTGGTATTGAACTTATCTCCCATATTATCAAGAAAAGACTGAAAATACCATGCCACGTCTTAATGGGTGCCAACATAGCCTCTGAAGTGGCTGCAGAGAAAGGTTATTGCACTTCAACATTGGGTTGTAAAGACAAGAAAAGAGGTGAACTATTGAAACGACTTTTCGAGACTGATCATCTCAAGATTACAGTGGTTTAGCGACGAGGATACTGTGGAAATTTGTGGAGCTCTTAAGGTAACTATCCACTCGAGATAGATCTATTAGTTTATGTAATCCATGAAAAACGGAAATATTTTGAGCATATTATTGAATGATTGTTTACATGAGTAGGTTCGTAGACGAACAAGTACTTTTGTTTTAAGATCAGAGTATGGAAGCTGAAAAAACCACAATAGATGTCGGTGCTGGAGTATACGAACCAACAACCAAGTCAACACTATCGTTGGGCTTCTGTTCGAGTATTTTTAGGCAAAAATGAACTGACCGGCAAATAAATGATCCACCCAAAAAATTGATGAAGTTTGTTAATTCATAAATATGTTATTGAAGTCGGATTGAATGAATTATTTTTCAATTGTAGGTATGTTCACCTTAATCAATCACCGTTTTTGAATTTCAAAAAAATTAGGCGTAGATCATTTCATACAGGGAGGAATGTCTTTCATTTTACCCTAACTTTAAAATCACCACAGGTGTGTTTCAGTTGTTCCACCTTATGATTTCTCATTCCATCATCAAGACACGTCTTCTCTCGAGAATTTTATTCTTCCTTTATAGCAGTAGCTCAAATTTTGTGAAGGATACAGGGTTTTTCACTAAAACATTGAATTTCGTTAAGGCTCCAACAGCGCTTCAATAAACTCAACCCCAAAATCTGACCGAATGAAAATAAACTGGTACCATTCGTCTCGACATGTCCTCATTAAAGTTTTGAATCAATTAGAACATCCCTGAGTTGCTGCAAATTTTCTGGAGTTTGGCACGCGAGATCGAATTTTCTTTCCAAGAGCATCCAAACATGCCTAATTGGAGTCAAATCTGGGCTTAGAGCAGGCCAGTTAAATTTTGGATATCAACCTCTGCTAAACACTCTCTGGCAATCCTAGCCACATGTCGTTGATGCGGTCGGGCATTATTTTAAAGCATTAACACCAAATCGTCTGCGATAAAAGGTGCATACGGAACAACATGTCGCGCTAAAACTTATGTTTTCACTCAGTTTTTAGTTTATTTTCATAACGTTCGTGTTTTAGGGTAAAAGCTGTGAAAGTACTTTCATAGCCATAGCGAAATTGTGGAGATTAATGTTGCTCTGAAAACCCTGTATCTTTAAAAAAATTTGAGCTATTCTTGAAGACGGAGAATTAAATTATTAAGAGAAGATGTGTCTCGATGATGAAATGAGAAATCACACGGTGCAACTAGTGAAACATACCAGGGGTGGTTCTAAAGTTAGGGTAAAAAAGAAAACAACAAGACCTCTTCAGTCTGAGTTTAGGACATTAAGGTACTTCGAACCATTCGACAATAAAATTAAAAACTGGTGACCTCACCAGAAAAAACTTTATGGTGAGGTCACGAGTCTATTTTTCTATTGAGCAAGTTAAAGCGAGGATCATCGGAGAAAAGGAATCAGTAGAATGTCAAAATTCAATATGGAAAAAAAATCCTTCAAATGAATTTTGTTTCTTTTACACTCTTCTTCTTCAATATAAATAAACACTCATCGTATTCTAATTTGTAGAATATCGTGGCCACGGGAGCAGGATTTTTTGGATGGTTTGGGACAGAACAACCGCAAAAGATGAAGAGGCAATGATAAGGCTTGGTTTCATGGAGATGATCAAGTTCGTCGATGTCTTTCACCCAGGAGGAAGATTGTCGACCTTCTTCGAAAGGTGTGGCATACAAGATCTCATAGTGACTTCCTTCGGTGGAAGAAACAGGAAATGCGCCGCAGCTTTCGTCACCAGCGGAAAAACCGTCGAGGAACTGGAGATAGAACTGCTTAATGGTCAAAGTTGCAGGGTCCTGCAACTGCAGCTGAGGTTGCGTTCATGTTGAGAAACGAGAAAATGACGGTGCAGTGAGTATTCTTAGCAGAATTTTCAATTTGTATTTCACGTCCTTCCATATTAATGATATTCAGGGGTTTTTAGGACTAAGCCAATAACACTATTTAAAAAAAGTCGACGTTTCGTCGATATATTTCGTTTATCAAGACTGAAAATGGAAACAGAAACAATAGAAGAAGCACACAAACAATCATACAGTTATATCTTACTTAGTTTGTTAGTTGTATAAAATATGTTTAAATGACATACAAGCAGGAAGCACAGCAGCAGCATAGGACAGACGAAACAGTTGCTCCCAAATAGAGCCAGACAACATAAAAATGATTGCCATGAAAATTTAGAGATAAAGAAGCTAAAACAGCGATGGCTTTACACTCTTTCAGTACAGGACATCAATTCGACTTCCAACAGATTTCAGTATTGGACGAGGGAGGGAACTGGAGGAAGAGAAATTTGAGCGAGATGATTCATATTCATTTGAAAAATACCGTGAATCATAGGAGTGATACTCAAGGATTACATCAATCGTATAATCATTTGATTTCCCTTTTCAGACAATTCATGTACCGTTGAGGTGAACTACCTGTAGTTGTTTCGTTTGATGGTTTGTGCTTCAGATGTGTGAGATTGTGTAGTTCATTGTTAATGTTTTTGTTTTCTTGCGCTCGGTCTTATTGATGTTATTTATCTAAATTAAATGAAATAATCAGTTCCTTGTAAGACGAGATGTCGTGAAGACTACTTTCACTTCACCGCGTCTTGCTTTGGAACCAAAGTTAATTAAATACATTGCAACCGTTTTAAATATTATGTTACAGTTTGTTATTAAGTCGAAATAATCTTTTTGAGAGTATATATGTGTGATTTTATGAAGTGATTGTGTGGATTTTGGAGGTTATACTTTGTCGGGTAACCCACGTGGGATGGTATAGGTTCATCCCAGACTCCTCAGCCCCAGGTATCATCCCACAACTTATGGAATATAATTGTTTTATCGAATCTACGTGGATTTTGGGCACATAGCATAATTGCTGAGCCTAATTCCTGATCTGGTACACAGCAGGGGCTTCTGCTGCCCAGATTGGGGAATGAGAAAATCAAATCAAATCAATGAAATAATTTTTGGACTGTTTGAATACTGTTGCTTCCTGCTTGTATGTCATTTATACATATTTTAAACAACTAACAGAACTAGGTAAGATATAACTGTATGATTGTTGTGTGCTTTTTTCTATGTTCTGTTCCATTTTCAGTCTTGATAAAGTCGAAATATATCGACGAAACGTCGACTTTGTTTCAAATAGTTGTTATTGCTTAGTCCTAAAAACTCATGAATATCCCCTGAATATCTTAGCAGAATGTTTCATAAAGAGTAGAAGAATGAGCTCCTGTCCCAACACGAATGCGGAATAAGAGTATTGAAAGCATGAGTGTTGGAATTGCCTTCAGCAACGAGTATTATTGTTTCTATTCCAGTCAAGTTTTGTGGAATACTGACAAAATTCGATGAAATAATGTATCTGTGCAGGTGTGTTCAATTTTAAACCAGAAATACTGGCCAGAATTTTTATTTTTTCAAATTCGTCTGATGATACGATCCTGACTAAATGTAGGATGAATATACTCGGTCGCAGAACTAGTTAAAATAATTTGAAATTGATGGGTATCCATTAACGCCGAAAATACAGACATTGGGCGAATGACCGCACCACTGTTACCCTAAGAACAAGTGAGCAAAATATATTGCCCGATATTTTAAAACTTTCTTCGAAGAAGTAAAATTCATTCATATTTTATGACAGTTTTTTGGAAAATCCATTTCAATTTAATAGAAATTTTTCCAACTGCTCTGAAATTTTATCAACTTCTTTCAAAATTTTTCCACTTTCTTCGAAATTTTATCAACCGCTTCCATGTGGCCATAGTGTAAACAGAACCATAGAAAATTCAATTGGTATATTGAAAAAAAGAAACTTCATATTTCCATAACAAGATATCTGATCGTGTTGAGATTTTGCATTCCTATACCTATCATGAATCTCAAGTCCTATACAAAGTATGAGGTAATAGCATTGTTACTCCACCAATTAACCAGTGATCAAAAGCACCTGCTCAGGGCTTTTCTTTCAATTTTTTTTATGTACAATGAAATAGATTCACCCTAAACTTTTTATCACATGCTCAGACACATAAATGAATAACAAGATCAAGCTTCTCGTGAAAAATTTTGAGAGTATTTCGTAACGTTCTTTTCTGAACGATTACTACTAGTAAACAGTAACCTAATTCAGTTCTTACTTAGACTTCATTTACAGATTTCCCTTATTCACTATAATAGATCAGATTTGTCAAGGAAATACTCCAGTGAAAGATCTTATCAAATGTATCGAGAAAAACATCAGCATCAGAACGTAAGTATAAATGTAAAAAACGGATTCAACTCAAAACGATTTTACATCCAACATTCGGATAAATATCGTAATATTCTTTCTATTTTTCCACAGATATGTTCCGAAAAGTCTGGTGGCATGAAGGATACCTATGGGTTTTGAAAGCAGATAATGCTGTACGAATATAAGATATTGCAATCATTACCTTCATCAAAACGATTTATATTCTGATGGACAAAATTAGCGCACCACCTAAAATTTCGTTAAATTTAAACAATTGATATCATTCCAATCTTAAGTCGGATTTCATGTTTTTTCTACTCAATTGTAGCTCTTTTATTGTCAAATTTCATCCATTAACCAGAAGTCGCAAAAGTAAAATCTTCATGTTGTACAGGGCGATTAAATAATGTCATGTTTTACAGTCAAACTTCAACGTCTTCTGTGGGCAATGCCAGGTTGCTGAGGCACGTAAAAACAATAAAGCGTTGTATCCTAGCATCTCTTGAGTATTTTGTTTTTTCAAAAAATTTATCTTGGAATCGTGCAGAGATATTCAACATTTTATCAACTCTTGTATTTTATGCATTAGTCATGAAAATCTTCGCAACCATTTGTCCGATTGAAAATTTTTTTTTGTTAGTTTTAGCTTTTTTATTGGCGAATATCATAGTTCAATGACATGTTCAGAAAAAGAAATGCATCATGCTGTACAGAGCGTTTAAATTTTTGGTTTTTTTTTCATTACAGTGGGCAATACCAGATACCTGAGTCTTTTAAAAACGATACTCAGGAAAACATATGCTACATCACTGTATAGTTTTTAAAAGCCTCAAGTATCTGGTATTGCCCACAGAAGGCGTTAAACTGTAATAAAAAAAACCGAAAATTTAAACGCCCTGTACAGCATGATGCATTTTTTTTGGACATCTTATTGTACTATCATACTCGACAATAAAAGAGCTAAAACTAAAAAAATATATTCGAATCGGACAAATGGTTGCAAAGATATTCAAGGCTAATGCATAAAATACAAGAGTTGATAAAATGTTGAATATCTCTGGACGATTTCAAGATAAATTGGTTTTTAAAGAAACAAAATACTCAAGAGACACTAGGCTACAACGCTTTATTGTTTTTATATACCTCAGCTATCTGGCATTGCCCACAGAAGACGTTAAAATTTGACTATAAAACATGACATTATTTAAACGCCCTGTACAACATGAAGATTTTATTTTGTGGATTTTTGGTTGATGAAGGAAATTTGACAATAACAGAGCTACTATTGAAAGAAGAAAACGTTGAAATCCGACTGAAGATTGGGAATATATCAATTGTTAAAATTTAACGAAATTTTAGGTGGTGCGCTAATTTTGTCCATCAGTAAATATTCATCTTTGTTGATATATTTGAGATCAAGAATGTCCAATTAAAATTTGTGCTCCTATTTTATTATAAATTCTTTAATTATTTTGCCAGACGAAAAACAAGAATTGATTGAAACTGTAGTAAAGATATAAATATTTCAATAATAATGAATGAAATAAATCTGATGGTTGATGGTGAATACAAATTATTGAAACGAACGACATAATCATCAATGCTTAGTTAAGATCGAATAAAAACAACAAACTGTCTTACAGCTACTCACCACCTACTTCCTAACAAAACTCACTACACAAGAATTGAAAAAAACACTGAAAGAACGACGAAGTATCTGCAAACGACTACAATTTCCTCAATAAACCTTGTTGCCGAAGCAAAAAACCTTTATAGAATCCCTGCTGCACACATCGCTAGGAATAGATTCCGGGAATTAAATCTTCTAAGTCCGTATCCAAACTCAACATCTTCAGTGTAATTCCACAAGGATAGCACTCTTAGCGGAAGCCATAACAACCTGCAATCGAAATAAAGCCAAAAAGGATTGGACCCGGCCTGCTAGATGCGCTCTTGTAATTCAGAGCTTCATTGATAAATGTGTGGGCTGTTGAGATCGTTGTCCTCTAGACCTCTAGGTCCATCCCTCACCTGCACTGGATATGATGCTTGTTTAATTAAAAATTGGCAAGATAAAATCATGTTGCCAAACATTCGGTTCTTTATATTGACATTACAGTATCCTCAATGCTCCGATCATTGAGGATAAAAATTCTTGAATATAAATAAATAAATAAAATGATCGCGGCATTGAGGATAAAAAAATTATTTTTCTTTTCTGCGCCCCCCAACTATCTCTGATTACTAGTATATCAAAGTTTTTTGGTTGCATACTCCACAAATGATAGGAAAGAGTTTCAATATACAGGGTTCTTGGTAATTTCACGTAATCTTCGGAAAGGAGTATAATATACGTTATTTGCTGCGAATTCGAGTGAAGAATGGTCTGAATATAAGGTGAAAGCTATAGTGATTGACACCTAAAGAGAATAGATACTTTCAGTAGGCGAATTCGGTTCCTTATTTTACCGTAACACCATGGTTATTATTATAACTATTGTTGAATGTTGCTATTTTGGTATTACCTTCAAACTTATTTAACGGTATTTATTTCAGAAAATAATACCGGGGAGACACCAATTTCGTGGAAATTACATTTTAGATAGTCATTGACTTGCTTCGATAGTAATTGACACCCAGTATTTTAGTCATTGACATAATTCCGTTTTTCACTTTTGCATCTATTTTGGTTATGATAGCATTTTGCTTTCTCTCACACAAACATTCTCATTTTTGGGCCATTGAGACATTCATACTGAGAATAATAGAGAAATAAAGGTTTAGACAATTTTGTTCCATGTACCTAAACAAAGAAATAACAGAAACTATTAGTGATCTTCACATATTATATAACGATGTAATTAAATATTGGTGCTATCTAAGGTTTTTTCATCTGTGTCTCCATATTTCAGAATGTTTTACTTCTATTCGAGTCTACATGTTATCATTCTGAAAATAGCATCATTCATATATTTACTGAAGGATAGCCACTGCACATAATTGCGTATATTTTCCGATTTTGTTCTATTTCATATTAGTTAAGAGTTTTCTATTGGTATATAAAGTTTGAAGCCTATGTCAATCACTGTTCGATGTATTATTATTATTATTAACACAGTTATTGACGTACAGTTTCAAACTCAATATATTAACAATTGAGAGGTTTAATTATATCAATTAAATATTCCTTGGAACCTTCCAAACAAGAAAAACCTTTCAACGAATATACGCAATTGTATGCAGTCGCTATCGTTAAGTAAACTATAACATATATACTTATTGACTCTAATGAAAATCTCACGCCAAATATCTAATGATGCACGTTTTCTCTGGATGAATAAACCTGAAAAATTGAACTTGGCCCAAATAGAAATCAAACATTCTGAAATAGGTAGAGACAGATGAATAAACCTAAGATAGCACCAATAGTTTACTACTTCGGTATATTTGTGCACAGTGTCAATCACTATCGGGGAATCAACAACTGAACCTCTTACCCTATTTTGTTACAAAAAATTGCGATTATAAAATTTGTTTCATTTACTGCATCGTTATCGAAAAGAATTGATTCTGTGAAAACTATTTGACTCTAAATATTCAATAAATATATTTTTCGAAGCTGAGGAGATGGTCGGTATTTCTTGCGAAAAACTATTAACTAAAATTCAGACAATCCGAGTTATAAATGGCATCACCTGTCTTTCTTAAAGAAATAAGAATTAGTCGAAAAGAGTATTCTGAACTTGGCGTACAAATGTAAGGAAAAAACTCCCTTTGTTCGTTAACTTTTCAAAAAGGTTGATACGTTAATAATTCCTTTATACAATCAAAAACTATCGCTGGAAAAGAATATTGAGGAAAGAATGGGATTTGGAATAATGATAAAAAAACTTGATGATGTAGGTAATTGAAAATTTATCTGGTCATAATTGGTAATAACCATTCGTTGCAATGGAAATAAAGCCAAAAAAAAAGGACCCGGCCTGTTAGATGCGTCTTGCAATTCGGAGCTTCATTGATAAATGTGTGGGTTGTTGAGATCGTTGGCCTCTAGGTCCATCCTTCATCTGCATGGGTTATGATGTTTAATCATTAGATTTAGGTAGGTATTGATTAGCCAGACACGTGTTGCCAATCGGTTGATACTTTTTATTATTAATTATCATTTAGTTTAGTTCTGCACTCCCCATCGATTTAAAGGGTTTTTCAAATCGCGCAGTTGTCTTAAAGAATAAAAAAAATAACTGACTTGAATGCAATTATAGGTAATTAGGAGTATTAGTTATGACATTTATGTACGAAAAATAATATCTGCCAAAATGCCCGCCTGTTGCAGCTCTACAGACGTCTCCTTTGTTGAAATTTTCCATAACATTTTGACTTAATTGAGATTATTTCTCATTATGACAGGAATAATTCCTTACTTCAGTTCAGGAATCGATTGTGGACTACTCTTATACCTGACTTTTCACGTAACCCCAAAGAAAATATTCCATCGGTGTCAAATC